>JAMKCH010006275.1:0-49090 GCA_023653785.1 Ophioderma brevispina
GCTATATGGGCGCACCATTGATTTTGTATATTTCATGTTGTACGTTTCTCCTCTATTTTTTTAAAGAACGCACCGGAGGATACATGTGCCACTTCATACACTTTCAAAAGTGTATGGCATTGTTCTAATAAATAAATACAATTTTTAAAAAATGAGCCAGAGAAAAAAAAAAAAAAACACAATAACCAGGAATGTTTTCTTCTTTCGTGATCTATGTGCTCTAGCAAGCGCTCTCGATTTCCATTTCGGAAGTGAACTTCCAGTTGTAGCTAGTGGAACGATCGAGTCACATGTGACACGAGTCACATGTTTTCTTTGTAGCGCGAATCTACTATCCATTAAGGGTAGACGTTTCGTATGGAGGTACCATTGATGCAAATGAGATTCAATTGCATTCCGTCATGACGCTGTTGATGTTGTTGCAGTAGCGTTGACGGAATGAATGGCAATACCTCATTTGCATCCATGGGACTTCTATATTAAACGTCTACCATTAATTAAGCGTAAAACCCGCAGCTGGTAGTCCTGAACGGTTTGACGAGCAGGATTTCTTTGTGTATTTATTCCTCCGACGAGTGTCGTACAAGTCTGTAAATACGGACCATTACATGTGTTTTATTTAATTACGAATGACTGCCAATGTCAATTGAGAGTGCTTTTTCTCCGACTGGCCTACCAAGGTGAGGAGAGCCAGGTTCCTTTGCCTAAAAACAAACATTAATACGTATCATCATGTTTGCTGTCCTGTGAGATCAGACATCCTACAGAATTATAGTTTGGTCAAATGAACGTTTACGATGCCCGGATCACGAAAGTCATCATCGATTAGAACTTGTTTGGTTTTATTCAGCTCTACTCTGATACAATTCCTTGCTGTGGGAATTCTTAAAAGCCTTGGCGTTCTGCTTCCTGTATTACGAGAGCAGTTTGTCACTCACACTTGGGTGATAGGACTTACTATTTCTCTGATACCGGGAATTGGAAGTATAGCATGTAAGTATTTGGACTGGATTGTACTTAAACAAGTGTCATGTCATTTGCTAAATATTTATGGTCGGAAGAGATGCCTCAATTTCTTATTGCACATTGTAAATGTAATTTTTGCCACTTTTCAAAAATCACGGAAGGGACCCCTGCCCTGTTTTAGAAGGAAATTGCTCTTGATCTAACAGGATGAGAAATAACGCTACCTCTTTTTTTGCGGTTGATCGTCAGGCTGTGTCATTTTCCTCTAGGGAAGTAAGGGACTAGTTCGTCGGCTGAATGCAAGACCAACGTAAGTGCAGTTTGACTAATTTTGCAGGAAGAACATTTTTGTGTTTCTATTGGATTCTATAGGTGGTGTGTCCATAATTATAGCAGGTATTACAATAGGAAATGTATTTGTATGATAGAATGAAATAATTTCTACTTGACAAACGTAATTGAATATTTACAAAAGAAGAGAAGTAAGTGAAATCAGTATTTTCTGGTTAGTGCAAGACCAACGTAGTGCCACTTACGTTGGTCTTGCACTGAAAAGGTGCACAAAATCTTAATGCAAGACCAACGCCAACGTAAGTGGCACTTACGTTGGTCTTGCACTGAAAAGGTGCAAAATGTTTAATGCAAGACCAACGTAAGTGCCACTTACGTTGGTCTTGCACTGAAAAAATGTTTAATGCAAGACCAACGTAAGTGGCACTTACGTTGGTCTTGCACTGAAAAGGGGCAAACATTTGATTGCAGACCAACGTAAGTGGCACTTACGTTGGTCTTGCACTGAAAAGGGGCAAAATTGCTCAATGCAAGACCAACGTAAGTGCCACTTACGTTGGTCTTGCATTAAGCGGAAAACGCGAATTGCACATACGTTATCTTCTTTTTCTAATTAATTTTTTTTTAATCACTTACATATCTTCACACATAGTTTAAATTATGGCGATTACCTCCTCTTTAAAAATTCACACAAAAACTCATTTTCGACAAAATGTCACTCACGTTGGTCTTGCATTCAGCCGACGAGTTGTCTGGTAAGTTTCGTGAAGCTTATTGCAACTTCCAACAGTGTATTTTTCGATGCATGATCTATAAAAATATATCGTCGCTTTCGTCCCACCGTGACGTATTTGCAAAAAACAACATCTATACTATTAGTTAAAACATACATTTCAATATATACTAGTTGAAAATCGTCAAAATGAGTTATATTTCTAAAGATTATTTTATATTCTACTTCCAAATTTGGTCGATATGCGAAGAAATCAATAGTAATGAAATACGTCAATAAGAAAAAATCTTAATGAGAAAGGAGTCGGGTAGTTCTGCAAATATGAAATGTTATCCACTCTAGATGTATCCATGCCTCAGATGCGTATATAATTCTATGCGGCGAACAATGATCCGTAAACTCATTTCTGACTTCCTCGGACCAAGAGTTCTTTACAAAGAAGGCCCCGCGAGTTTGGTGACTTTTTTTTGGGGAACATTTGGCAGTGGGTATTCCAAGTGATAGTGATATCATATGATAATGTAACAAAATAACCATGATGGTTGAGACTTTATCAGAAACCATAGTCAGGAAGTTCAGGAGCATGGCACCAGTAATGCCGTCCATTTATGGAAAGCTTGTGTGACTTACGGCGGTTCGGTAGGTTAAGTACGTATATCCTGTTTCTAAAATTGAAAAAAAAAAGTTGGCAACCAGCGTTTGTGAAAAATTCTCAAGACTGGAATATACCGAAAGGCATTGTTGGGAAAATGGATTCGCACGTTTAGGATTGCGTGTTAACTTTTCCGGTTTACGAGTACCGACTTACCCGACAAAAACGTGCAATTTTCTCGCTAGGTTCTATAGGCTTCAGTTAGACCAATTCGGAGTACATATTAGAAACAAAACATATTAATGGACCCTCTGATGCCAAAAACTTCCATAGAAACCCCTCAGTTTTCTGAATATTTGAAGATTTAATTTCAATTTACACACATTCTCTATGACGTACTGATAACGTTAACCTCTTCGGCGCAGTACCAATTTAGATATTATTTCGCAGTCTGTGGACACAGACTGCACACTTTCGGACGCCCGTAATGTGACTTGAGGTAAAGGGTGGAATCATATGGCATGAAAAAAATGGCATAATGAAAAGGACCCTTACTGCAAATCACTCTGCACGAGTTTGAAAACAATTTGATGTTTACATTCTGTAAAAACAGTAAAAAAACATGAATAGTTGGGGGGAGGCCGGGGGGGCGGGGGAGGTGGGAGTTCGTGGCATTTCTGGAAAAACAGAAAAGCATAGGTGTTCACATCCTGACAGAATTTACAGTGTATCTATAATGTGTGCGACACAATTTAAAAGCATTCAGGGCCCGGGGAGTAAGGCATTGTTACTTACGGCCTGTAGTAAGTATTGATCTGGAGAAGTGAAAGATGGATTAGCGGGATAGCACATACACCAAATAAGCAATGGTCTGCTGAGCTGAGGACAGGGAGCTTGCAATTGGTAAATGCCGGCAAGTAAGTCAGCATCCTTTTTTCCAGAAATTGCACGGAACGCCACCCTCCCCCTCTGGAACTCTTCCTGTTTTTAATGTTTTACGAATGTAAACATCCAAATGTTTTCAAACTTGTTGGAAGTGATTTCAGTAAGGGTCCTTTTTTCATTATGTCTGAATATTTTTTATGCCATTATGTCGCTTTACGAGTAATTTAGTCAGAATTTCAGCAGTTCTGCACTAATTGTCTCCAAACTTAAACGCCTGGTGGTCCTCTTCATTTTCTTTTCCCTCCAAATTTGACGAAACTGCATTTTGCCAGGAAAAATGAGGACAGGTCTTTAACAAACATGCCAGAAAGACAGGTATTTAAAAACCGGTTTTTGTTACAGGTTTTTTTACACGTTTTCAACACAAGGGCTCCTTTGGTAGGAAACAAGATTTATGGACTATATGAGATGCAACAAAAAGTGGGTGGACGGCTGACTGCGATGATCAAAAACCAGGTAGACGTAAAAGTTGACAATTGGTACATAAATGTGCTCAAAGAGTATAAGAAAGAGAAGAGTACGTGTTCAGTGTTTTACCTGGACAGTTAACACTGTTATGACGTCTTGTAGACGCTCCAAAGGTCCGAAATACATTTTAAAACACAAATAAATGAGTCTTGTGCACAAGTGATCTAAATTTATAATATAGATAGTTTGAATGATCTTTAATTGATTTGGTTCAAGAATGTTTTATGTCAAAACAACACTACATTGTAAAGTTACACACAATTTAGGTGATTTATACGTAATTGTAAACAAGAATGTCCACACAAGTCCCACAAGAAGCGATTGCAGTTAACGATTGATTTGACATGTCCCCACAGCGAAGACTCAAAATGGCAGCGCATAAGTTCACATGCAAACTCCTTGGGTAATATATTCCATGGAATATTCTGAGACTTGAAGGTATTGTCCAGCAGTTCAAGACGGACCAAGGTTTTCCCTCGACGACACAATATTCCACAGTAAGACAATCCAGGTATTTTCCACAATCAGTCTGCCGCAAATGTCCTCATTTAGGAACGCAAACTGTGAAATCCCATATTGATTCCAAAAAATGAACGCCTCTTCGGGCAACAGACGACAGCAGACAGTTCAGCTACCAAGCTCCGGTGGCATCCAAATTTATTATAAATCCTGGCACAAATCTACCATTATTGTAGATTAAAACTAGCTATAAGTTAACCATAGCTCCAGATTACAGCTGCTGGCGAATCTTCTGGCCAAGTTCTCCTTCATATATACACAATATTTCATAAAGTTCCCAGGTCTTAAAATAGACATTACCACAGCATCATGCATAAACATAACCTTGCACTAGCTGACATCACTTCACATATAAAACTCTATGGGGGAATCCCCAGATCATGCAATGTTTTGATCTCAAAGCATAAACAAGTTGACTCAGTTTCTAAGTTTACATCTTGGGAAATTCCCAATCACCTGTCTAGTTGTCAACAACAGGTGCATCTCTCAACACAGCACTAGGGGAACCCCCTTTCTCTTTTTTATAGTAAACAAAGTACTTTTCCCATGAGAAATCTTTTCTCAAATAAAATTGTGAAAATAATACTTTTAATCAACAATAATATAACACACTATAACAACACTAGGCGATCAAGAAGACCTCACTACTGTAAACAAAGAAAATTATTGTAGTGTTAAATGACAATTTTGGTATATTTGCCAATTTATAGGAGAAACTGGGTGACCTAGTCTGGGAGCTAGCAGACATTTAAAACGCCTCTCGAGTACAAAAGGTTTGAGTGATTAAATATGTAGTCAGCCTAGCTGACAGAAACTCCTGAAACGCGATTCTTAAGTGCCGCAAACGTGGTATTAAGGAGGATTATAGACAAAGGTTGTGCAAGGGTCAAGATTGATCCAATCCTGTTGAAAAGTATACCACGTTATTTGTCTAGCCATAAGATTCAGAAAAAAGAACAGTTTGTACTATCTACAGCCTAAACTTTAGGAGTTGTAGGATAAAAACAGCAATAATCAATACAACGGTCAATTTCAGTTGTACAGGGGTCAAATATTAAAGTTGCTCCGATTGGATACAAAATGGTGCAAAATGGTATCAAGTGAAATTTTGGGAATGCGCTTTTATTGACGATATCTAGAAAACCATAAATAATATCATCACTCAGTGAAAACATGTCCCATTGCACTAGCCGTACCGGCTCGTGGAGGAACAGTACATCTTTCACTTCATGATGATATTTCAACCATTATCTTGGGGTTACACTTTGTACAAAACTGGATGTTATTGTGAATGTAAATTATGTCACCACAATGCAAGGTTTATAAAACAATTTCACCACTGGTCAAAGAGGTTCCTGACAGTATTAGGTAGAATTGTTGTGGTTAAATCTCTTTTGTTGCCAAAGTTGAATCATCTCAATTTACCCAAAAAATATTTGTTTGGGGTAGTAAAGTAGACAGGATTAGTAGAAATCAAATGGCGCTTCCGCACTAAAGGGTGGTGGCAAGTAATTAAACTAACCATTTTTTTTTTTAAAAAAAACTTTTGCCAACGCACTTAAGATTACCTGGATTCGTAGATTGTTTAAATACGACAGTGATAATAAGATGTTTAATTCTTTGAAAATAGTAAGCCTACCTGTAATTGTGATTACTCCTCTGATGTATACTGGAATAAGATTATAAAGCAATGTAATAACACTTTTTGGGAAAGTGTTTTTACAGCATGGAAGGATTTCTCAATATTGCTTACACCACAAAATAGAAATGAGGTTTCAAGTTCCAGTATTTGGTATAATGCCAAAATTAAGGTGGGTAACAAGTCTGTCCTTTATAAAGATTGGCATAAACATGGTATTCTATATATCAATGATTTGCTAACCCCTGATGGTGATTTTTTTTTATCTGTGGATGGATTTTATGGAAAATTTAATCTTAGAACCAATTTTCTTACTCTTTATGGCATAAAAAAGCCGATTGAAAAATCATTTGCTCATCTTTTTTTAGCAGAAAGGAAGATCCAATATAAGTGTATTGAGAAATGCAACCTGCTTTTAGCACCACAATTTTCTGAAATAGATTGGTTCAGGATGTGTTATTACTTATGAATTAAAACTTTGTTGGTTCCAGTTTCGGCTCCTAAACAGAATTTTGTGTACAAATACTCTCTTAGTCGTCATTGGGAAGTCAAATAACCCTTTGTGCACCTTTTGTGGTGGGGATGACGAGAGTATAATCCATTTGTTTGGGATTGTAGATTTACTCAGGAAGTTAGGAATGATTCTCATCTGATCATTGGGTCCATGTTAAATTAGATGTCAATATTGTTCTGAGCTGGTATTGTTGATAATTACACTTACAAAGACCATGTATTCAATAATACCCTTCTGGTCCTAAAATTCTGTATTTTTAAAAGTAAGATTAAAGGAGAGAGACCTAATCTTTTAGATATGGGTAAATGACCTGATCAGTTTGTGCCACAAAGAGGAGTATATGTTTAACACAAATAGTAAACTACACACTTTCGATACTAGATGACCGAACTGGAAGTACTTATTGAAGAAAATGATGTCTGAATCTTATATTTCAATACTTGTTTTTCGTAAAATGGTTAACCCACTATTAACATTGTCAAACATTTCCTGGACTGTGGATGGAAAGATTAATAAAATAATAAAATGTGAATGAAAAAAAAAAATATTGGTGGAGCTCATAGGATTAAAATAAGGAATAGTTCTGAGTGTCTCAAATGCTTATTTACCAAAGTAGAAGGGAAAAAGGTCAAGCCCTATTGAATACAATGGATGTTGATCTCCTGTGCCCCTACATCGGAAACATGAAAAAAAAAAAAAATCATGTGGGGAAATCGATATATTGTATGTCCTAACTCTACTTGATTTATGAAACATTGGATTAAGGCTAAGTTAATATATGACACCTGTGAATACCATGGTTTCATTTCAATTCACGTATTGAAAAATAATGTGAACAATAACTACTTCGTCATGTGAGTGCAACAAAGTCGTAACTGACATTTTTGCGAAATTGAGTCATTTGTATAATATGAAAAAGTAGATCATTATGCTTAATTTGATATACATTTCAGGTCACAGTCTCAATTTATTGCAGAGTTATTAGGCTAATTAGGCCTAATTAGGTGTAGATACGACTTTGTTGTACTCAAAATTTAATTTCTGTTGAGTGCAACAAAGTCGTAACTGGTAGATACGACTTTGTTGCACGACACGGGAAAACTAGTATGTAGATACGACATTTTATTTCTTGAAAATCGATGGTTTTAAAAAGGTGTATAAGTAAAAAAATCATTTTTTACCAAATTTATGCTAATTTATGCTAATTTTGACACACAAACCTTAAAACATATCAAAAAATGTAGTTACCTTTTTTTACTCAATATTACGCCAAGTACTTAATTAATTTACAAAAGTAAATGAATACGCGTAATTTAACATATTTCAAGTATAAGGCTCAATTTATTGCAGAGTTATTAGGCTAATTAGGCCTAATTAGGTGTAGATACGACTTTGTTGCACAACACGGGAAATCATGTGTGTAGTTACGCCATTTTATTTAGCCAATTCTTAATTAATCGACTTTAGTGGGAAATGGAATATTTGTAAGATACTTTAAAAAAAAAAGACATTTTTATCGTGTGTAAGAATTATTTTCAGTTGAAAAGTCACAAAAGAATGAAACACAAAAATGCTTCTCCTGTAAATCATGAAAATGCGATAACGACTTTGTTGCACTCACATGAACGACTATTTATAATGATAGAAGATAATGAACGTAGAAGCAAAAGATGAGACAATATATTAACAAATGGAAATGGTAATTGGCTAAGAGATCCAAATGTAATTCAGTGACGGTGCAAATTTACACAAGTAAATGTCGGTAAAAATAAACGTGTCAAACTTTTACTTCCATTTAATGACTAAATGGTAATTAAGGCAAGCAATTGGGCGACCTAGTCGGGACTTCATTTCATAGAAATTGATGGAAAACATTTGACAACTGATCTGAAAATTGTTGAATTCAATTTTAAAATTTTCAATCAATATTTTGTCCTTCTGGAAAACGACTTGATATAAAATATAAATACAAACATTTTCCTTATTTGTAACGCTTTAGATGATTACAAACATGTTTATTTTCAGTAAACCCATGTGAAGAAATATTGCTCAGGCAGACTTGCACTTTCACGCCAAATATATAATCACTTTGAAATAACATTTTGATTACAAAACACTGCCGAAATGATATTTCCATTCATGTAATAAATGTCCTTATCCTGGGAAAATACTATGTTTAATCATGGTGTAAAAAAACCGCAGCATTTCAAATTTAAGAAAACTATATATGGTTTACTATATTAGAATCGTTTATACTTCATAAAGAGATCAACCGAATCAAAATGCTATCTTCCTGGTCAAGCCAATGCTCTGAGAATGGTGTAGCTACAATTTAATGGAAGCAATTTCGCATTTCTCTATTATAACAATACACAAATTTAATTTCAATATATATTCATCCTAGAAAATGTGTAAAAGAAAATGCCAAAAAAATTGCTCTACAATAGAGACACAATGTATACTGACCCTACTGAATGAATAGACATCTGTAATACTAATATAATATTTGCTAATGAGCAAGCAGCCGTTGCGTGTCTAAGGAAAATGAACAAAAATAAATAAATGAAAAAGAACTTCTTATCTCACATGACATTCATAAAAAACAACTTATTGTTCAGGTATCCTTATTTTTAATTGATATAGTTTTTATGCAATTGATGGCAATATATGTTGTATAAACCAGACATCTATAATATAAAATGTCAGAGATTGTAGTAGTGGCATGATGAATTAAATGTGTTTGTGCTAAGAAATTATAACATCTTGATTTTCTGTGAAGTTTTTAGTCTAAAAAACGTGATTTTTGACCCAAAAACACCCCACCAACGTTTTTGACCACACCCAATCTTTTTAAAATTATTTATTACTATCCTTTCGTGAATAGAGTGGTTGCGTTTTTGTTGTAGCTTCAGGGGAGGGGTGTCGACAATTTTTGCAGTCCAAACCGCTCACTAAATGTCAAAGTATGGCCCCCGCAATTGTTTAGATTAAACAATCCTCAGGCGATACATTACTTTTTTGCAGGGACATTGGCGCTTCCATGTATTCACTTTACTATTGTAGTAACCTATTGGCTGAATCTAATAATTATAACCTTTAACTGCTCAACCAAACAGACATTAATCATTAAATTTTATACAAACGTTCTATGACTTTCTCGTGCACTCTTCCATTTCATCTCCAAGGTTGATAGTATCACTCTCATTAGCGCTATTTGTATTACTCATTACCGCATTACCCATTAGTAACATCTTCCCTTTATGGTCAAGAGTAATGCCCTCTACGCATACTCTACTTACTAAAGATGAGATGGTGTCATGGGGAACCAGTATTTTGAGTGATATAATATAAAATATATCTATGAGTCAAATTCACGTAAAAGTTTTTTGTGAACAGTGCATATTTTGAAAATACAACGATATTTCGAGCCACCTGCCCCTTCATCAGTTAACAAGAGTGTTTATGTTTAAGTGCGTGAAAGAAAGAGGAAAATATTATATATATATATAGGTATATATCAATCTCTATCTATATATATATATACTTCGCTATAATATATATATATCTATCTATATCTATAAATATATCTATAGTTGATGGCTCGTCGGCATGTATGTAAAGTTACCTAATCAGGTGACGGCACAGGCGGGTGTAGTCGCATGCCGTAAAAAGGCAAAAGTTTAACGCTATGTCGGATATAATCTTGAAATAACACATAAGTCAGTAGAAACATCCAAGAAATGATGGGCTCTTCATCAGTTGCTGGGGCCCACCAATACTCGTTCTGAATAGAAAAACCCAGTTTTCTATCCCAGGCAGACGAGTCCTGCTATGAAATGATGCAGTAAATGCTGGCTGACAAATGCGTATTCCAAGTAAACAGGCGTATATAATATATATATTATAATATATTATCCAATATTGACTGCTCATTAGGGAAATGGTGCAAATAACTACTCCTGAGGTGACTGGAGACCGTGGCCACTATTTTCCCCGGACCGCAGTCGAGGGAAAATAGTAGGCCCCCGGTCTCCAGTTCACCGAGGGAGGTATTTTGCACCATTTCACAAATATAGACAGTCGATATTTGTTTTATATAACATCTAAACCTCAGTTCTGTCATTTGAAAAACTTGAACAAGTCCTCGTCGAGATCAGGCTGCGCACTGCAACTCAATCCTAGTCAAGAAACCAATGCAGGGAAAAAAGTTCTTTCGCGCATAAAATGAACTATTTCCCTCGTGATGGGGTGAAATAGTAGGCTTTTATGGTAACTTTTTTCCTCCTTGAATTTTGGGGAACTAGTCTCGATTATTTTATGTCACGTGATATAGTATACCACAATCAATGACAGAAATATTTTTTAGTGTGTTATATAAAATATCTATATATATATAATACATTACAAAGTATAGACTCTATGGAAAGGCAACCGTTACTATGAGTTTCACGGCATACCCTCACCTTACTACAACAGGGCGCGAGCTATAAGAATTACTTCAAAGAGACACCTGGCGATTTTCGCAATTTTGCGAACGATGCTGTATAATAACATATTTTGAGAGTTTTCAGGTAGCTACATTTGTGGCATCTGCTCTGAAATATAACAAAATAACAATCGCTGATTTGAAGCCAACTAATTATGACTAGGATTTCAATGGCTACTCCTTTTTTTATAACGATAGCATAGTATGACTAATACATGTTGATTTGAACAAGGCTGGTGGCCAGGTTGGTGGCGCGATACCTCAACCATTGTCTATAAGCTCAGACGATTGCGGCCAAGACTCATTCAGATAGCACTCATAAAAACGAACCACACATCACTTTGACTTTAACAGAGGTACTCTGAAGCTCCTCGACAGTAGAGGTCAACGCCAGAGGTTATTGAGTACTTTGATGCTGGAGGTTGGTTTCTTAGATAATTGGTTGTTCACACTTTAAATGCTTCCAGTTGTAGTGGTTATTGCCAAGGGTTTCAAGTAGACAGTTCCATTCGGTTTATTGTACATCAAGCCCATGCGCGAGTTCACATTTGGTGTGTTAACACCAATGGGTCTATGTTCTTGTTTTCATAATGTGGTTAACAAAGCTTGTCTGAGGCACACCGATTTATCCCATTCAAAAGAAATGGACAAATCCATCGAAACCGGTTGTAGTTTGTTTGTTTTTCCTTCTTCTATAATCTTGTGTGTCCCTAGCAACGGTAAACTGGACCAATGAGAAGTGTCTATAGTAATTATAGGACAAGAGGCTTCAGGATTTAAAATGGTCAAATTGAGTAGTCATAAGCTTTCTGTCGCTCATCGGCTTAGGTTGTGTGTTGGTCGTAATCGAAAATTTACCCCACCCACCCACCTCTCCCCTTATGTGGAATGTTAGACACTATGAGCTAGGAAAAATCTCAATTCCCTGGGAACAGTTCAGTAGCTTTCATTCACGAATGTATTTAAAAATACATCCCTTGGTTTTTGGGTATGATACACGATACCCAGCTGACACAAGGTCAGTTCATATCAATGCAAGTATAAGTAAACCCACTGAACTGTGTCCTTGGTGGATGAGCATATTGTAACTCGTAGTGAGATAGTAACTAGTACTGTTTATATTTTGTAATTACATGTTTTGATATTTCCTTCAAAAAGATAAGAGTAGTATTTTTAATATGGGTAGATTCCTTAAATAATTTCAAATGCGATATGATTTCACCTTAAGTATCTTGTGGTTTATTTTAACTGTTTAGTCTGTTTCAAAATTTATCAATTTTGGTCCTTAGGAGTACATTACTTCAAAGTGTGGTGTGAGACAGGGGATATTAAGCCCTCTCGATTAATGGATAATGTCCGGGGTAGTTCATCGGGAATTACCATGGTGGCAAGCCCGCGGCCCTTTTATGGCAAAACTACGTATCTCAAAATTCGACCTTTTGAGATATTTACCTTTAAAGTTCATTCGCTTGCATTCTCTTAAACACCTAAAATTAGCTAGATAGAAAGATATTTAATACATTTAGCATGTCATTTTCTGTATATCCTTCAATTTGGAGGTATAATGATTAAACCATTCCAGAATTACAACACATTTTGTCAAGTTAAGTAGTTTTGCCATAAAAAAAAATAGGGAAAAGCAGTTATGGCAAAATACACATGCTATATTTCAATGGCTGAACGCAAAATATCACTTACAAATGAACTATATAGAATTCTTGTTATGTGTTAATTACAAACATTTTCAATTTGATCTTACCCTTTTTTAGTTTGATCTTGCCCTCTGTAGTCCCGTTAAATGGAATAGCAAAATACTGGCACTCGTAGAAAGTTTTTGTGGCAAAACTACGTATCTCTTAAGTTACGTAGTTTTGCCATAAAATAATAACACGCAACTTATAGATACGCAGTTTTGCAAAAAATACCTTCAGAATGGTAAAACGCGCCCGAGTTAGGATGTGCTATTTCAGAAGGGAAGCATTTCAGGCATATCAGACTTTGTGAAATGAAACCATGCAGCGTCCACAAATTGCTCAGAACTTTATCTCAAAAAGTCAAAGAACAACGAATATACGCAACGAGACAACGCTGGCATGCGCTCGCGAATGTAGCAAAACGCGGTATGACGTGAGCGCTTCAACCTCCAAATAACGTCAATACGCAGCGCGTACTACCTGGGTTCAATTTTCAAAATGAACCCGAGCATCAGTCAATGAAATTGCTTACATTTTCACAGCTGTTTAAGAATTATTTTTAAAAGTATTCGACAAAATTATCTTACCGTAACGTATAAAAGCAAATATTAACTTTACTGATTAAATTGCAAATTCTATGAACATGCGATGCCAATTTTAATACGTGTGGTACGATTCGTTGAATCACACATTCATAAGAGTACCAGGTGGACAGAAGGATTTTAACCCAGTTTAAAGGGACACAATGAATATACAAATTCCCTAAATATGCAATTGATATGTTGTACAACTGCCACTAAGAACGTGTCGTAGGTTTTGAAATATTCTTGTTGCATATGAGGCAGCAGCTAAATATGTTGAATTTGGTGGAGCCAGCTCACTGTTGATTGGTTGGGGTTTGAGAAGTTCTGTCATAGCCGCCGGTGGACGAAAAGTCGGTGGTGAAGAGCCACATTGGGAGGCTGGAGATGGTCGCAGCCCCCGTCGGTGCATATTGCTGTTGAAACGAGCGACTCCTGCTCGAATCCTGTTCAAGGTGACCCATTCCTTACGTGGAAGATTGCTACCAGGTGGGAGCTCTGTCATAGGTGTGATAGTGAATTGGTCTGGTCTTGGGGACGGGGGTATCTAGCCATGCAGTGTTCCATGTCTGCAAGATGTTGAATGGGGAGTTGGAGTGTTTAGCAGCGTTTCGACAGAAAGGTCGACGAGAGCGCAGTCTTTGCCTGCCGAGCTGGTGTGATTCTTTGACAGTGTTATGGAACAGTTGGCTTGTTGGCCAAAAGAGCCTTACTCACCAGTTTAATAATAAAATAAATTAAATTTTATGTGTGTGATGTTCTCTCCGAAGCACTGTAGGTGCGATGCCTGAAAGAAGTGGTAGAAACTCAGATGGAGTGGGACGGAGACAGCCAGTAATGGTTCCCATAGTCTCGTTGAGTACTGTGTCCAGCAGCTCCAGCTTCTTTGTGTGCGAGCTATTGCACCGGGGCGGTATATTCAGCTGCGCTGTAGACCAGAGCCAGGGCGGCGGTACTTAGAATGGATGGACTAGCACCCCATGAAGATCCAGCAAGGCGGCACAGGAGGTTATTCCTCGAAGATACCTTTGCACATACTGACTCGAGATGCTGCCGATAAGTAAGCTGCCGATCAAGCTTCACTCCCAGATGGTGTAGGATTGTATGGCAGTGGGGTTCCATTGAGGTTGATTTGAAGCTGGCGATGAGCCTCTTGGGTGTTAAGATGGAAGGCAGTAGCGGTGGTCTTGGCTTCACTCAGCTTGAGTCTGCAGGTCTTGAGATACGCTGCAAGTATGCCATATCTGCAGTAAGTGTACTTTCCTTTTCGATCCAGCTCTGTTCAAGTGAAGAAGGGCAAGATCGTCCGGGTAGCCATATTGTCCATGATGTTTGAGGTAAATTGCTGATAAACAAGTTGATATACGGTTCGCAAGCATGCTACGTATGAATTGCACAAGGTGACGATCCGGGATGGTCCTGAGAGGCTTGATTGTCAAGCCCTGGTGCCACACAGTGTCATATGCTTCAGTCAGGTCCACCAAAATGACACCTGCCTTACGACGCTTTTCAATGCTCTCCTCATTATCATTTGTAACTTTTACAATCTGATAGACAGCGCTCCGGTTGGCCCCATCCAGGTCAGGATCAGCCTCACAAGGAGTTTGAAGGAAACACATAGGAGTGATATTGGGCGGTAGTCTTGGGGTTGTCAACAGACTTGTTTGGTTTGGGGAGTGCGATAATTGTAGCCCTCCTCCAAATTTTTGGTAAGGACTGGTTGGTAAGGCAACACGTGTAGAACAATGGAGCTAGGTTTTGAAATGGAAAATAAGAACACCTTAAAATCTAACACAATAAAATAATCTCTTAAAGGTGATTTTTTATCATTTAAAAGAGAAGAATAAAAATCTTTAAAAAAGGAACTTTTCCCGATTTCATTACAGTAGACAAGTATCTAACCTTTGTCCGGACAAGGTAGACTATTTGCCTGTCGTCATGAAAATATTATTATATTCTTTATATTCTTGGAAAAAATACAATTTTAAGATTTTAATTTGCTGCTTTCTTGAGATTTTATTTTATTCCATTTATTTTCTTATTCATTCAATCATTATTTTTTGAAGATGCTTAACCCTCGTCTACCGAAGTCAATTATTTCGCCCTGGCAACTTATTTGACGTAATTGCCAATTGACATTTTACGCTCTTTTCATGCATACGCAATCATCCACCGGAGTAAATGTCTTTAAAGAACAGGGTATTCCCAATATGATTGATGGGGTAGCAACCACCCCTTCCCCTTAGGAGAGATGTGCAGTTTGTGCAAACATACAGTACGAATATCACAGACACTTTGGTACCAATAATAATAAATAATAAAAATAATAATAATAATAATGTGTATTTTTAACGCGCGACATATCCACGTAGCTATGGTAGGTGGCTATAGGTAGCTATGGCCATCCCCTCTTTCCAATGATATCAAAATTAGTACAACATAATCAAGAATTACGTCAAAATGACGTCATAAACTTCGCATATCAATTTCCATAGACACACGATGTTAATTAGGGGGAAAATCAATATTTCACTAATTTGACTCCAAGTGGCCACTTTCTGTCCAAATTGAGCGCACCAAATAACACTGGCCCGCACACCTTATCTATCGAAAGATTGTACTGGGTTTATTGGAAATGACTTCTAATGACATCCGATGCGTCCGCGTATTTTTATCCAGCTCGGGCGGCTATAGCCGCCCTCGCGGGATAAAAATACGCGGACGCATGGATGCATCTCTGTTGATTTGTGATGAACCACTCTGTAAACAATGTTTTAATCCCTATTTTTTTTTAATTATATACTTATAAATTGTATTTATTTATTTATTGTATTTATTGCATTTATTTTACTCATTGTATATATTGCATTTATTTCATAATCACATTTTCGCCTTTACAGGTTTGTTTTTGCCGATGTTTCACCATATTGCGGACCCTGGTAGGACGGTAATGATCACTGGTTTTCTTACTGGTGTAGGATTTATATTGGGATCCCTAGCAACGCACTTATCGCTACTGGTATTAGCTTTAATCATACCAGGTAAGATATTGTGTGTCGTGTGTCGTTGTTTAAAAGAATGTCTTCATAGTCTTAAAGGTGATGTCATTTGGTCTCAATTGTTCATTCTTTACTCTCGAAGTGACTCTCGAAATATAAACATGTGGGTCCTTATTCCATAAACTTGTTTAACTAAACGCGTTTTGAGCTTAAAATTGCCACAATTTAAACTTGACCTTTGAAGCAAAACATAAAACGTTAATATTATATAAACACAAGTAACATTGTCATTACTTAATGACGCTAACTTGTGTACAAAAGGCTTTGTTTTTGAACAGTTGCGTATTCCAAGTATCTTAAAGCTTTCCATAGCTTTTAGGGTGATGCTGCACCAGCTGAACAGAGCTGACCAGGGGTGATATATGCGCGACTGTGTATGTCAAATTGGACTGCGAAGGAAGCCGTGCACTTGATGAAAAGCGACATTAAAACATTTCCTAAAACTAGCCCAATACCTATTTTAGATTAAGATGCATTTTGCCAGAATTAAAACGGCGTTCAACTTTAAAATCTTTTCTGGAATTACGTTTACTTAAACGATGCGTTTATCTCACAGATAAACATTCTTTTAAACAGTCCTTTAAAATATACTTTGATATTGTTCTGTCGAGAGATCGCAGTTGAACATATTGAACCATATACCCACATACATGGTGTCTCAGAAAGAACGTTACCCTCCAGAAAAGGATATTTTTGCTTACTTAATCAATTCTTATCCATGTTTTAGCTTTATATTATGAAAATATGTTCTGTTTTGAACATATGGTGAAAACAAGAAAGAAAACGGTTGAAAAAATAACTAAACAATGACTATTTCCCTAAAAATGATGCAAACCTACTTTGTCCACGGCTAGCAATAGAAAAGAAGCATGTACATTGTAATTCTTATGGATTTGAGCACACGTAAGTCCTCAGATTTAATTAATTTGTTCACGTGTAATGCCTAAAGCACCTGAAAATGCACTTAATTTGTTTTTCTGAATGAATTGACCTAAATCCCTTCACCCGTCTCCTATCATCATGCAAATAATTTGGTTAAAGCGCACTTTCAAATAATGGCATTGGGAGTTACTCCTACAATGGCATATTCTACTGAACTGCTCTTGGGTTAAAGGACCATCGTTCATCGTGAATTGGTAAAGTTTTCCCTCAAAATAGGGTTCCAAGTAAGATGGCAATCAAGGGGAACAGAGAAAAAAAATTCTAGAGCATGGCAAGACTCTAAAAAGGTGCAAGGAGAGAGATATGGTCGTCAAAGAACAGGACTATCATCCGCAAATAATGCTGCATTGCGTAGAGAACTGAACAATCAACTCTAGAACCAGCAATGAACCTTGGAATTTGAGATTATTATTGGCCAGGAGGGTCTTAAACATGTCTATGTTGGCAATATTTGCATCCATGGTTTCCTCTGCTAATGCTAGCCGTGGACAAAGTAGGTTTGCATCATTTTTAGGGAAATAGTCATTGTTTGGTTATTTTTCACCGTTTTCTTTCTTGTTTTCACCATATGTTCAAAGAAGTACATATTTTCATAATATAAAGCTAAAACAAGGATAAGAATTGATTAAGTAAGCAAAAATGGCCGTTTCTGGAGGGTAACGTTCTTTCTGAGACACCCTGTATGCTTGATTCTTTGCATGGAACTATATTCAGAGTGTTTTTCTTGGGATCCATTTCAATAAGACTTAACCTGTGTTTCATTGTTTTTTTTAACATTGAAACCATGGTAAAACAACTATAATGCGAGTTATTATTTTTTTGTCAATATAATAAAGTCGCCCTGCAAATCGCTTACTCTACTTCGGAGTTTCGTAATAAAATGTAATCCTCTCACACGGAGTAAAATAATAATAATATATTATCAATTAAACCAGTGATAATTGCGTTCTGTTCCCATCCGTCCATGATAGTTATGGTTCATTTAATTGACTGGGATTATGTCATATTCTGCTTCACATAGAGTATATTTCGGGCTAATGGCCCCCCCCCCCCAGAAAAAAAAAATCGACAACAAATAAACAGTAAATAACTAAAAAAAATCAAAATAGTAATTTAAATCAAATCAAAGAACCAGAGAAAATTAAACTTACTTGGAGGGACCGACGAGCTAAAGGGTGAATGGTATCACCGGCAACATCAGCTGCTTCGAGTAAGTTTAAAGGGATATGCAGTGATAATGCAAGAGAATCATGAAATGTGAATATGCATCATTTTCTAGCTTATTAATCAAAGATAAGTATGTACAATTCCATATAGTTACTTTAATGCACGACCAAAAACACCAAATAGTGAAAAAATGAATAATTTGAGGAAATTTGTCATATGCTCTCCCGCAAATAGACATACAGCGATGCACGAACAAACTTTTATCGGGCACTCAACAATATTTTTAAAGGAGCCTAGGTTTGCCGCCTGCCACCGCTACTCCATTGCGATAAACACGCCAAAGAATCCTCAAACCACCGACAAAGCGAGGCACGACGTGCTAATTGCGACGTCACACCCTGCATAATGCATGCCGTGTGATCTACCCAACAAATTACAGCACGGGACCGTGCATGTACAATCAGGGGAAACCCGGAAACAGCAATGCGCTGTGACAAGAGGTTCCGATAGCCCATATGAATTGAATGAAGAATACGGAATATCGGAACTAGCAAAACGGTATAATGGAACGATCTCGTGGATGGGAAATGTTATGAAGAAGTGTGATTTGCCGTGTGCATATTGGCAGCGTCAAGAACACTAAAGACGATGTCAGAACTAAACCAATGTCATTTTCGCTAATATGGACTTTGATCTACTGCAGCCTAAATTTTACTAAGTTTCTACGAAATTATTATGAGCAAAATTAGAATGAAATGTAATTTGAGAATTTGGCTCAAGGCAAGCTTTCTGTGCTTTGGAATAACGCTATACAAGTGACCCAACCACGGTTAAAACACTAAGTGCCTAAGGGGGGGGGGGGTTCCATAGTACCCAAGATTTGTTTTTCGGCGATTTCTCACTCGTGAAAAATATTTTCGAACTCTAATTTTTTGTAATTGTGTAACTTATCGATGCGCTTCTTTCCATAAAAAAATACTAAAATTTCTTACCCGTTAATGAGATAATTAGCTTGGGTCCCTAGGAACCCCCCAGGCACCAACGGGAGTGTGATTTTAAAAATAAAAATTAGCAAACCCTGCTGCCAGAAATATGTTTCTGCTTATGTATGTTCATATGCATGAAACAAAACTAATTACATAATCAGAAAAAAATAATTAACCCTTTATGTGCTGAAAAGAAGCGATTCCATTATCGAACGACTGCGCGCCGTTGCTGTACAAACCTATGGCAAATACGACTGCCCCCACAAAAAATACAAGACTGTACAAAGTGGTAATGTTTGTGTTTAATATATATAAGTTGGTCCTTCTAGAGCAGATATAAACATCAAAATGATTTGCAATGTGTATGCTGTGGAAGCAAGGTCGCGGAAACATCATACTACTTTTTGAGCGATTTTGACGCATTTCGAAAACAGTGATTTGCCCCTAATTTCCAGACGATAAACCGGAACTCATTTATATTGCACCTGTGGCCTGGCCTTGTCTTATGCCCCCTCAAAGGTGGTATGAGTTTCATTTGAAAAATCCCTCGGGAAAGTGGTTTGCCCATTTTGTCTCTTAACTTTGCCCGGGAACCTGGGCTAGAAGTGACCCAGATTGAATTTCCAATTAATATTCATGAAAAGCTGCAGCGTGACCTTGAAAATCCGAACTCATTTTGGCCTAAAAACGAGTCATTTCAAAGTTTGATTTGATTGTACTGTTGCCTCTCCTTAAAAATACCCTCACGCATCCCCTGAGACTTCCAATTTATTTTTTTAGATTTTTTCGCACTTCTTTTCATTCGTTTCAAGAATATATATGCTAACCTTTGGCAAAATCTGCCCACAAAACCGCAAAAGACAATGAAACCATATGGACATCTCTACAAACTGATCGTGCTAAGTCCAAGATTTGGATCAAGTCTATAGTCAACTTGTGCGCTAGTACTGAGCACAAGTAAGTCAGCGCTCGCTGTAGATTTTTCTTAGTGAGAAGCGTGAAATTCAGCGGACAGTCGGACGCAAAACCGTTCGATTTTTCGTATAAATTTCACATTTTGGAGCCTTGGAATTATATTTTATAAATCTGGAATTATCAGGGAACCTAGTCAACCAACTGTTTTGCCGATATGTGTGAAATTGAGAGCAGGACAGCAGAAGACATATGATACAATTTACTGGCTGTGTGGACACGGCCGTGTATGCAGCATGCATGGCGGTATGTCCAAAAAATTGTGATTTTGGCGGCCATTTTGGAATTCAATATGGCGGCCACCAGGGGGCGTAATATTTTTGGGTCTATTTTTTTTTCCGGAACCTCTGATGCTATAGAAGTCATGTACCAAGTTTCATGCTTCTTCAAAAAATGAACGATTCTCATCCTTAACAGCTCTACTATATAGGCTTTTCGTGTGTAATTTGAGCTGTGTGGTGAATTTACAATCTCATACAAGTGCCGGCGGTAAATTCAAATAAACCCTGGCATTTGTAAGATTTGTAGTTTCGCTAATCATATACATCGATAGAAGAGACCCAGCTTTACACAGAAATCGACATGAAAAGGGGCCAAGACTTCCTAGAAAAAGGTAAAAAAAAATAATAAAAATAAATATGAAAAATACAGATTGTCAATGTAATTAGCTGTAATTATGCACAAAGCAGCTATCGATTTTCCCAAGGGTATTGATCATAACTCCCACTGGTCCAGGCAAAGTGTTAATTTTTGCAAGTGTTAGATCATATCAACACCTTATATTAATTTTCTTTGTGAAAAACAGACACTTAAGCATTTTAAAGCGGTCCTGAAGATGCCATTTACGACTGTTTTTGCGCCTTTTATTAGTAAACAAAGCATAAAAATCATCATTTCTTGACAAATACGACGAGTTACGCTTAACCACTTACAGGGTTCTTTACTACAACAATTTCAAACAACAGTGCAAAAAATGCACTATGATGAAAAATAGGGGGCGCTGTTTGTTTACATTTTGAAAAAAATCGCTGATAGTGGCTTTAATTATATTAAGCATTGGCGCGCTTTTCAATATGATCAATATGATGTAAAAAAGTTCGTTTGTGCGATAGCGTCTCAAAATCTACACTAAACAGCTCAATGTGGTTTACACCAGTACAGAATAAACGCAAAACACAATGATGTTTGTGTTTGAGGTCAAATTGAACAGGTCATGGTGCACAATATTACGCTTATAAACCTGGATATTCACAAGGAAAGGTATCTTTTTGTTAATCTCAAGTCGAAATTTTGATACGCACGTATAGAAATTACAGAATCTGGTAAAATGTATTGCCCTATCGTTAATACACGGATTTCAAGCCAACCACTTGCAGGTTATGTTAGCACGTCCATGCCAGTAACAAAATATCAAAATTATCTAATTTTGATGATTTTTTTTTCAATGTTTCGGATCAGCAAATCGTTGCTTATCCATTTGATTTGCTCTAGTTATTTGATTTAAGTTACTATTGAACTTTATCGACCCACATGAATGAGAGTGTAGATGAGGTCTAAGTTATTATGCGGTTGTACCCGCGTTTGTGATTATAATTTTCTTGATACAACTTCTTTTGTAAAAGCATGTCTATCCAATTTGGAGAAAAGTAAGTCATTCTCATTTTAGAAAATGCTCTCTAGAAAAAAAACTCACAGGTTTGGCAATCAACGAATACACGTTTCGCAAATTTAAATACAAAGAGTACTGATTTAATCCTCGTCTACCTGAGCCATTTTGTAACAAAAGTCCCAAATAGGGGTTACCACCAAGTAGACGTGTGTGATTTTCGTCACTGCACATCCGATTCCAATATATTTGATATCACAGGATCGCGTAGAGTTTCTCTTTCCATTGGCATCAACCTAAGTACCAGTATTCTCATTGTGACGTCACTATGGCATCATAAGTTGAGGAAGGTATGAAAATATTAAATTTTGGATATGCCTATAGATGGAAAATTAATATTTTGCAATTTTACTTGAGTACTCAACACATTATTATAGCAATAAAACGCTCGGAGTATATAACACTAGTCATTTCTCATTAATTAGAGCCAAAAAACGCGTGAAAATCAACTGTTTGTGTTAAAAAAAATCCCCTATTCACTGTGTGCAATGGATTTTGACGGCTTTGCTGACATGCGAAATTTATGACGTCATTCTGACTTAAAGGTCCATGGCCCGATCCCTAATAGTCTCGTTCCCAGAAGCCCCCGATTTTACCGGAAGTGGTCAATATTTTGGTATCAGAAGAAAGCTAATATTTTTCTCATTTACCCTGTGAAATCTTCGAGCCAAAGGATGTTTGGTTTGGAAGTTATTAGCGAAAATGTGCCCCATTTTGTTCGACCAATATTAATTTTACACAGTACTCTATGGGCTTACAAAATCTCGTTTTTAGCTCTCGCATCAAAACGGATTGAAATATCGGCGCGAAACTTTATAGATGGGGTTTTGGAGTGAAGGCCAATCTATCAAAATGAAAAGTTCATATCCTTAAATCGGGCCATCCCCCTTTAATTTTAGGCATGTTGATACTCATTGTCTTTTAAAACCCGTTCTGTACCAGGGATGTTGGTACTCTCCCCAATTCATCACATGCGATCACCCTGTATCTTACCTATACCACGGGGATGTTTGTTTTCGCATTAAGAGGAGCTTATAATGTGAACTAACAACTACATTAAATACCAAAAAGGGAGTTTGGCAATGTGGAAAAAACATCTCGGTAGACGAGGGTTAAATTTACACTCATTGTCTTGTCTAGTGGTGGTGAGAGCACGTGGTGAGACCACGTGTGATCTAATGGAAAAGTGCAGGACTCACAATCATTGAACCACAAAATCGTGAGTTCGAGCCCCATATGTGATGCGATCTGGGAAACCCGCCAGATGGTGGGAAATTTATATTTTTAGTTTTTACTATCACATATGATTGTGGTCAACGTGTTTGTGTCCTTGGGCAAGATACTTAGTCTCAATTGCTTCGTTACGTAGATGAAGCGAAATGATTGTGACGGTTTTATGTGCGCGTTATTATTATTATTATTAATTTAAGGGAAAAATGGGTCCTCGATCATTATTCAAGTTTTAAGTACGTTTAATCCAAGGCCTCGTTATTTGGCCATGAGAACAAAGAGAGAAAGATGCTTGGATAAGGATATATGATTACGCATATCGGCGTAGTAACTGATTTATGCACAGATTAATATTAAACATTATTACATGTACCTTTCAATACTATGGGGTATGTCAAATCCAAAAGTGGTAATAGTTTTTGAAAAGGAATACAATGTCATCACAATTTCTTATATCTGGAAGTACAGATCCATTATCCGTTGTCCACAAGTGTTACAGATGTTCATAATACACAGCGCCATCTTTTGACCATTTTCAATTAACACTTTGCCACATTAATGACTGACAGTTGCCATGGTTGCAGCAGCCAATAGGATTTTACCGTGTGAAATGTTAAAAATTTAGACGAACCACTCAACTGATTGCAATAAGCAGACGTCGTTGCAACCTAAATGAACACACCTCCCATGAATTTGAAAATATTTTTTTCACCTGACAGCATGATCTATGCAACGAACCGTAAGCTTTTCAGAAGCGCTAGGACATAAGTGCAAATTAGTAAATTTTAAATTCCAAGCCATTCAGAACAAAATCTCCATAGCAGCGCAATAAAGGAGTAAGGGTGTAATATATGTTTTTTTTTTTTTTTTTTTTTTTTTTTTTTTTTTTTTAAAGTTAAAAATCATACCTTCTGAATGTGATGTCACTGGTCCAATTTGCAATTAATTTTTTGGTCCGTAAAAAAAAACTTGAGAAAAAGCATTTTAAAGGTCGATTTCCGATACCAACCACAACTAAAGCATATTTAAGTCCTGACGACCGATGGGATCCGGAACAGAACCCTACGTGTACTAATTCCCAATGACGAAGATTGGGTTTTGTAGAATAGAATAGGCCAAAAACGAAAGATGGGCAAAATTAGCCATTTTCGGTCAAATTACAATCCCAAAAATAGGTTGATTGAAGATTTTTTTTTTTTTTTTGATCGGGAACTCACACTAATATGTGGAAAGGTTTTGTTTTTTGTTTGTTTTTTTTTTTTTGTGCGCGCCGCGCTTAAGGCTAATTGTTTTCCTGTTATGGCCAGTTTGAAGATTTCCAATTTCCACCTTTCTTCTCGTCCTTCTCCGCCATTTTTTTCAACCTAGCAGCAGACACAAGTGTTACAGATGTTCATAATACACAGCGCCATCTTTTGAACTCATTTTCACTTAACACTTTGCCACATTAATGATTGACAGTTGCCATGGTTGCAGCAGCCAATAGGATTTTACCGGTGAAATGTTAAAATTTAGGACGAACCACTCAATGATTGCAGAAGCAAGACGTCGTTGCAACCCTAAAAGAAACACCTCTCCTGAATTTTGAAAAATATTATAGAGTGTTATAATTTAAAAAATGAAAGAAAAAGTGCTTTTTTTTAATGCAAAATTTACGAAGACTACTTTGAAGTAGCACCGTGTCAACAATTTTAACTTCCTGGCAAACCAATACATATTTTACTAACTAGTTCAATGGTGCTCTAACCGTACCGATCATTAAAAAATTTCTTACAATTGACCAATTTTCTAATTGGTCTAATTCGCAAGGGCCCTTATATAAGCCTTTCGTTCATTTAACACAGGCTGGAGCTAGGATGGGCGGAGTCAAAGATCATAACTTCATCGTAAATTTTGCCTGCTGTTGGAGTTCGCTTTTCATACGTGGTTGATGGCGTCTGCATATGAAGCCTATGTTGTAAGGTGCGGGACGGTAACAATGTTCAAATAGACGCGATTGTTTAAACCTGTGATGCAAACGACCGTAAGATTTTCAGAAGCGACAGGAAAAAGTGCAAATTTAGTAAATCTGTAAATTCCAGCCATTCAGAAAACATAATCTCGAGCAGCGCAATACGGATTAGGGGTAATATATGTTTTTTTTTTTTTTTTTTTTTTTTAAAGTTAAAATCATTTACCTTCTGATGTGATTTCACTGGTCAAATTTGAAATTAATTTTTGCGTCCGTAAAAAAAAAATGAGGAGGGAAAAGGAGGGGGAAATAAAGCCATTTTAAGTGTTCGAATTCCTATACCAAAACACACTAAAGCCTTATTTAAAGGTCTCTGACGACCATACCGGGACACATACGTGTACTAAATTCACAGAGACGAAGCTGGGTGTGGAGACTAGAATAGGCCAAAAAACGAAAGATGGGCAAAATTAGCCATTTTCGGGTCAAAATTACAATCCGAAAACTAGAGTTGTGGAAGATTGTTTTTTTTTTTTGAACGGGAACTCACACTAATAGTGTGGAAAAAAAGGTTTTGTTTTTTGTTTGTTTTTTTTTTTTTTTGTGCGAGCGCTTAAGGCTAATTGTTTCTTGCATCAAAACGGATTGAAATATCGGCGCGAAACTTTATAGATGGGGTTTTGGAGTGAAGGCCAATCTATCAAAATGAAAAGTTCATATCCTTAAATCGGGCCATCCCCCTTTAATTTTAGGCATGTTGATACTCATTGTCTTTTAAAACCCGTTCTGTACCAGGGATGTTGGTACTCTCCCCAATTCATCACATGCGATCACCCTGTATCTTACCTATACCACGGGGATGTTTGTTTTCGCATTAAGAGGAGCTTATAATGTGAACTAACAACTACATTAAATACCAAAAAGGGAGTTTGGCAATGTGGAAAAAACATCTCGGTAGACGAGGGTTAAATTTACACTCATTGTCTTGTCTAGTGGTGGTGAGAGCACGTGGTGAGACCACGTGTGATCTAATGGAAAAGTGCAGGACTCACAATCATTGAACCACAAAATCGTGAGTTCGAGCCCCATATGTGATGCGATCTGGGAAACCCGCCAGATGGTGGGAAATTTATATTTTTAGTTTTTACTATCACATATGATTGTGGTCAACGTGTTTGTGTCCTTGGGCAAGATACTTAGTCTCAATTGCTTCGTTACGTAGATGAAGCGAAATGATTGTGACGGTTTTATGTGCGCGTTATTATTATTATTATTAATTTAAGGGAAAAATGGGTCCTCGATCATTATTCAAGTTTTAAGTACGTTTAATCCAAGGCCTCGTTATTTGGCCATGAGAACAAAGAGAGAAAGATGCTTGGATAAGGATATATGATTACGCATATCGGCGTAGTAACTGATTTATGCACAGATTAATATTAAACATTATTACATGTACCTTTCAATACTATGGGGTATGTCAAATCCAAAAGTGGTAATAGTTTTTGAAAAGGAATACAATGTCATCACAATTTCTTATATCTGGAAGTACAGATCCATTATCCGTTGTCCACAAGTGTTACAGATGTTCATAATACACAGCGCCATCTTTTGACCATTTTCAATTAACACTTTGCCACATTAATGACTGACAGTTGCCATGGTTGCAGCAGCCAATAGGATTTTACCGTGTGAAATGTTAAAAATTTAGACGAACCACTCAACTGATTGCAATAAGCAAGACGTCGTTGCAACCCTAAAGGAACACACCTCTCATGAATTTGAAAATATTAAAAAAAAAAAAAAAAAAAAATACATGTACCTTTCAATACTATGGGGTATGTCAAATCCAAAAGTGGTAATAGTTTTTGAAAAGGAATACAATGTCATCACAATTTCTTATATCTGGAAGTACAGATCCATTATCCGTTGTCATTACCCATGCCTTTGAAAATATTTCAGGTGCTATCACCAGCCGATTAAGATTGAGGTATTTTGTCATGACGCAAAGCACAAGATTCATGTCCTCTTTCACGAATAAACAAATCTTGGGCTTCTACTGTGCGTTGAAATAACCTTGACCGTATATTTCATCATTTATTAAGAACAAACAGACAAAGATGAACAAAAATAATGACAGAAAAAGTTGTTTGGCAGACTGTGACCTAACCTCTATACAGAACCCAAACCAGTAACTTGTAGTCAGGTGAAGTTTGCGCACACAGCCTGAAGGATGGAAAAAAAAAAAAAAAAAAAAAAAATCGTAAATTTTGCCTGTTGGCGTTCGCTTTTCATACGTGGTGATTGCGTACTGCATAATGAAGCCTATTGTAAGGTGCGGGACGGTAATAATGTTCAAATAGACGCGATTGTTAAACCTGTGTGTCATTACCCATGCCTTTGAAAAGATTTCAGGTGCTATCACCAGCCGATTAAGATTGAGGTATTTTGTCATGACGCAAAGCACAAGATTCATGTCCTCTTTCACGAATAAACAAATCTTGGGCTTCTACTGTGCGTTGAAATAACCTTGACCGTATATTTCATCATTTATTAAGAACAAACAGACAAAGATGAACAAAAATAATGACAGAAAAAGTTGTTTGGCAGACTGTGACCTAACCTCTATACAGAACCCAAACCAGTAACTTGTAGTCAGGTGAAGTTTGCGCACACAGCCTGAAGGATGGAAATGAGAATTTTCCCTCTATCTCAAATACTTGGTGAGTTATGGTCAATTGAATGATTTCGGGTAACATTGCACTTCGGGGTGGCCATATTGGATTTGTTGTAAGCAAATCATATCAAGAACCCGTCCAGTAGATTCCTCGTGCTTTAAAACCTGGACATAACATTAAATTATTGCCATTTGAATGAATTTGAGAATTGCAGCGGCCATATTGGATATATAGAAAATGCCACAACACGAAATTGTCCACACCCTCCAGAAATTATTGGCCAAGGTCATCATAAACAAACTTCGATCGATAGAAAAAGTCCAAGTTATTATAGTCATTTTGTGGGGAAATACGGTATTTGAAAGTAAATAACAAAGGCGCAAACCATATTCAATAATATACAATGTTAATACACTAATAGTTCATCGCTATTTTTTCTTCTTGTTTTTCTTATTATGTTTATGAGTATTATGTCGCCTATATACATTTAGGTAATAAGTTTAACTATTATCATTATTATCATTTTAGGTGTCTCGGTTATAGCAGAAGTAATAGCCATCGGAATTCTTCCAAGATTTTTCGAGGAACATTTTGATATTGCCAGTTCTATTTCCTTTTGTGGCGTATCCGTGGGACTAATGGTAATGCCGGTTGTTACACAAGTATTCCTTGAATCATACGGATGGAGGAGTGCAATGATGCTGCTCGGCGCGTTTTGTATGCATATAATAATTTGTGGTGCGTTAATGAAAGTTTGTGACAGAAATCGAAAAGAGAATCAGGATTATGATGATTCCAATGAAATCGACAGTGAATATTCCCTTCTCACCAACACCGATGAATTCCATAAATGCTCGGCAAACGATACTTCAACAGAGTTACCATTCAGTCAAATAATAACGTATATTTCCAGCAAACTAAATATGCACTTGTGCAAGAATACCCCTTTCACTGGCCTTCTACTTACAGTTGCATGTCACGGCTTCAGTTATATTGGATGGATAATATACCTTATTCCGCATGCTGAAGAAAGAGGCGTGTCACCCAATAAGGCAACCTTAATAGCAACTGTTGGCGGATTAGGCAACACAGCTGCTAAGTTGTGTTATCCCTTATCAAATAAAGTTTTGTCAAATAGATTGATAATGTATTTATCGGCTCTTGTCTCTGGACTAGCATTGATTGCCGACGCTAACCTTCCTACTCTATCTGGAATGATGATAACATCTGTTGTGTTTGGCCTGGCATGCGGCATGAATTATGTAGGCTACATTGTTAAAGTAACTGATGTAGTTGACAGAGAAATGGTAATGACTGCATATTCATGGGGGTATTCATTGTACGGTTTTGCATCAGTTACAGGTGGTTATACCATAGGTGAGTACGTGGGCGTTATAGTAGATTTCAAATTACGTGAGACTCCTTGCATATTCGGACGGGTATGATATTGAGATGGGGTTCAATCCTCGGCCATGCAGAGACTAGGCCTTTGTTGCCATTACAAAACATATTGTGACCATGGTACAAAGTTCCTGTACAGAATCGGCATACTGGACACTGATGTATTAAACAAAAATCCATTTTGCCTGCCATTTTAATTAATTGTCACATCATGTAATAAAGTAAAACATGCCACGCATAGCACTAGAGAGTCAAGAACCGTCCAAATGCTGATGCAAGGTTGCTTCAATCAAACGGTTGTACATACAAGTACACCATTGCAAAATTCTGCAACCTTATACTTTTGGATCATAAAATAATAGTGTTACTGTGAAACCTACTGGTATATGCCCTGAATGTAGTTATCTGCACCCAGGGAATTTGCTAGAGAAGCAGCAGATGTGTATGGATGCCTGGTCTTAGCTATGCCTTGATGGCTCTAGGTGGGGGCCATGTTGTTATGGGTTTTGACGTCACTGACTCGAGGAAGGTAAATGGAGTACAGCTTTCTTTACACAACAATATTTTGACCAGTACCATCCAATAGGTTTAAAATACTTCTTCTCCCACACATTTATCACCGATTGCGCACATGCAACGCCTATAACCAGTGGGTTTAGGGTGTGCACAGTTTTTGATTAGTGGTCAGCAAGCGGTTATTTCAGCCAATTTTGCTAAATCGTATGGAAATCTAAGGAATAGGTCGCTGGGCTCTTGGGACCAAATATCCAAAACACTTGGGTTCATGTTAATTTTAGTCGAACATCACTACTATCAAACAAACAATCCCATCAAAAACAAAACCACCAACATGTACAAAAATAATAATATCCAAATACCTTATAACCAAATCAACCCTTATCAAGCAATATAAAGCATTATCCGGACAAAATAACTTCTACTCAAGCCACACAAATACATATCCGCACCAAATAACACACCCTTACTCCAGAATTACAAAATACAAAGCTAACATTCCACCCATTCCCACAGCCTATACTCAAAACTAAGTAAAAACCTCACATACCACAACAAATCCCAACCAACGCCTATACAATAAATTACCCACTAACTATTAAGCAATAAATATCAAAAGTTACTGGTAATTATTTGCACAGAATTACATTATAATAAAATTACAAAAAATAACTAAAACAAAATCCTACAATAAAATCAAAACCCCTTCCAAAAAAAAAAACAAGCACAAAAGTAACCCCCACACAACAAACCACAAACACAACAGTACCAATACAACCCACCAACAAAAAAAAAAAATACAAACAAGGGGCGGGCGGCGGGGCGCACCGGGGGGGGGGGGGGGGGGGGCCCAACAAAAAAATAAAAAAAAACAAATAAAAAAAAACAAAATAACTAAATAAAAAAAATAAAAAAATAAAAAAGAAAAAGGGGGGGGGGGGGGGGGAGGTTAGCGGGGGGGGGTGGGGTGGGGGGGACGGGGGGGGCGTTGGGGGGGGGGGCGGGGGGGGGGGGGGTGGGGGGGGGGGGGGGCGCGGGGGGGGGGGGTTCGGGGGTGGGCGGGTGGGCGGGGGGCGGGGGTGGGTGAGGGGGGGGGGGGGGGGGGTCGTGGGGGTGGGGGGGGGCGGGGGGAGGGGGGGGGTGGGGGGGGGGGGGTCGATAAAAAAAAAAACCAAAAAAACTAACACTCCCTCCCCCCATAAAATCATGAAAAAATTTAAATCAATAAACAACTACAAAATAAACTACAACAAAAATAAACTATAAAAACCAAAAAACAAACAAAAAAAACCAAAAACAAACAAAAAAAACAAAAAAAAAAAAAACCAAAAAAAAAAAAAAAACAAAACAAAAAAAAACAAAAAAAGTCAATTTTTAATTCGTTTTTCTCCACGGTTTGCTCTTTGACGTCACAGGAAACTTTACAACGCCTATTCGTTATGCATGGGTGTCGTTTTCCTCTCGCAACCTTGTTATTATGCTGTTTTGTTGACGACGCGTTTTGATCTACGGAAAGAAGTTTCCTTTAAACACATCATTAGTAAAAGAATTGAAGAAAGAAAAAGACGAAGAAAAAGAAGGTGTTGTCTGTGCAAGCAATGGAAATATGCATATACAATGAAAAAACAACATGCTTTAAAAACATAATACATTATAATATTTTGCACAAGTACAAGCCTATTGGCTGCGATTTTATTTATATTTAAACTGGTTGGCCATGGGATCAAAAGAAATATTGTTATTTTGATTACATACTTTGCGACGAAGTAAAAAACCATTTTCCACTATAAATACTAATAAATATATTAAATTACCCTTTATTGGGTATGGCGATCGTAAAGGTTGCACATTTTCATGGAAAATGAATAAAAATGCCATCTCAATTTTGCTGAATATCCGTGACCCAAGGGACATACACTACGGTACATTGATTCAAGGACAAATAATGGCGGTTTTTATGATTAGTAACTCAACCCGGTATGTTACCGGACCCCAACGCCACTCAGATTCCTTTTTTTATTTGGAACTGTAGAGCCAGTGTCCTCTCCTGTGGCAATTCAAAGATAAACACCGCCCAGTTTAGATTTGTGCTTGGTCTCGGTTTACGCGTATATAAATAAAATGTTGACTGCCCGATCGCGTTCAAGTGTATTGTTCACACACATTATGGTAGAGAATATGTTGACTTGGTAAGCTGTGACCTAACATCGTATTGCAGAACCAAGCTCCACTAATTAGTGAGACCACATTTCTATTTTCAAGTACCACCAGGTTTTAGGATACAAGGAAGGAGTCTAGTGACCTATGTGTTAGTAGCAGCGCTACGCCGAGTCAACCGGGATTAGCGTCCACGTACCTCCAAGCAATACACGCAATAAATCTGTACAAATAGAGTAAACAAATCCCCTATTAAAACAGATACAAGCCAGACTACCAAGCAAAGTACGGATCTTGACAAGAAAAAGGCCAATATGGCGACTTTTTTAGTTCAGCGCCGTGTGAACGTGGCATTTATGTTCTATCCTGCATCGCTGCTGCAAGTAGTATTTCCCCAAATCCCCATTTACAATCCAGAAAAGGGTCTCAGCGCGCTCAAAAGCTAACAGAAGGTTTCCAGAGTGAATTACAGTCAAACGTAAGCCAACAAACTCGGCTTAGTCTTGCAGCAAAAACAGCATCTACAACCTAAACACGTGTTGAAACAACAGCACCACCAATGGACCAGTTCGGGATATTTATGATGGCTTCATATGTATAAACCCTTAAAGGGATTTATTGGTATGAATCCATCGGCAAATTATAATGAAAATTAGCCCTAATATGCGTCCCAGGATGGTTTGCAGTCATTGGAGTATTCCTGCGATGATTTTAGTATTCTGCAACCACTTAAAATTCGGCCAACTTTAACGCTGCGGTTATTCCGTTAACGTTGCCGAATTTGTAGCATGTGGCAGAATACTAAAATTTCTAAAAAAAAAACACCATTTTTCACGCTTAACGTTGACAAGCAGTAGACGATTAGGGAAGGCCGCCCCACGTTTATTATTTACGCTATCGTTTTGGCTCAAGGCCACTATTTAGTCTTTCACCCCAATTGAAAGATGATCGGTGTTTAGTCAAGTTTGCCTGTATGAAAAAAATATCGCGTCGTTTACTTAAAATCATTGAAAATTAAACACAGCTTTAACGTTTTTTTTAAAATATATAAATTTATCCCCCCAAAAATGGGCGTATATATTTGTGGCCTATTTTTTTTATTAAATGAGCCTGGGATTCTTATAGTTTTAAAATAAATTAGGAAACTCTACATCATACAAAGGAAGCGCTACTCGGGTAAATTGAAAAGTAAGTAGATTGCTGAACCGCGCACATTAGAGGGTTTCGAACACTGATCTCTATTACAATGGATTGGAAACAGTGGCCTTCGTAATTGAACAGCACTGATGGCCATATTGGTTATCCAAAGAGAGCCCAAGCAGGTGGTTAAGAGCCGGGCGTAATTTTATACCAAAATTGTTCCCATTGAAATGTGGATAAGCGACATAACCGGACTACAGATCAAGCCAATTCAGTCGAGTCCTGGATTTGCGCGTATGGGATGGATATGTCTCTAAAACGGTGCACCCGGGATAAAAAACTTCTGTTAAACAGGTGTCTCTGGGGGGGCAGGTTCGATTGTTCCGCGTGTCATTTGTCGAACGGTTTTTGTTCCCGAAAAGGTGATTCTCCGACAGGTCTTTATTCCTAAGGGTATTTACTCCGAATGGTAATTTCTCCGAAAAGTCTATTTCTCCGATGGGTAATTTAATCCGAACGGCAATTGGTCCGGAAAGGTCATTATTCCGGAATCTAAAAAGCGGGGGTCATTGCCTCCGAAAGTTTTTATTCCGAAGGGTTAATTACTCCGAAAGCGTCGTTTCTCCGAATTTTCGGAATTTCGACCTTTCGGAATAAAAAACCTTTCGGAAAAAACCTAATGTTTGTCTTTCATGGGATATTTACTCCGAAAGGTCGTTTCTTCGAATTCGGAATAAACAAAACCTTCGAGTACAACCTATTTTTTTTATTTCATAGGAATTTACTCCGAAAGGTCATTATCCGAAAGGTCGTTTCTCCGAATTTTTCAGGCATATCGACCTTTCGGAATAAACCTTTCGAGTAAAACCTCAATTTATTATTGCATAGAATTTTTACTCCTGAAAAGGTCATTTACGGTTATTCAGGAATTTTAACATTTTAAAGTTTTAAAGGTGTATAACCCGATTTAAGTGTATAACGTTTAAATCTTGATAGATGTCTTTCACACCTCAAAACCCTATCTGTTGAATTTTGCGCCGATATTTAAAGCCGTTTTGATGTGAGACCTACAAAACGTGATTTTAATATGTAAAATTAAATATTGGTCGACCAAAATAGGGCCACGTTTTCGCGAGTACATCAAAACCAAAAATCATTTAGCCCCAGGATTCACAGAAACGACCTTTCGGAGAAGAAGAAGGGAAGAGGGGAAACAGACCTATCGGAGTAAGTAATGACCTTTTAGGAAGCGTAATAATTCCTAGAAATAAAAAAAAAATATTTTTTTACTCCGAAAGGTTGTTATCCGAAAGGTCGATATTCGAAAAATTCGGAGAAGAAAGAAGGAGAGAGAAACGACCATTCGGAATAATGACCGTCGGAGTTTAAAAAACCTTTCGGATTTCACAATAACTTTCGGATAATGACCCTTATTTCATTTCCGAAATAAAGACCCTGGGAATAAAAATCTTTCGGAGCGATGGTCCTTCGGAGAAATGATAGATCGGAGATAAAACCTTTCGGAGTAAATGATCTTTATTTTGGAGAAGAAAAGAAACGACTTTCGGAGTAATGAATGAAACTTCGGACTAATGACCCTTCGGAACAAAACCTTTCGGGAAATTATGAGCGTCCATAGAACAGTGTGTTCGGAGTAATGACCGTCGGAGAAAAAACCTTTCGGGAACAATGGCCAGTCGGATAACGCGAACTGTCCCGTCGCTGAAACGGTATTGGTTGGTAGAGCAAGATGTCCGCCCGTTGCTCCATTCATCTTAATTTACCAATTACAGTTGTGTAGCCAATCATTGTACCAGTGGTTACCGTGCGAACTGCGATAATAAAATTATAATATTACGGACCCCCTTTGCAACGTCCACCGTTTTCATGCGATTTGTTAGGTTTTAGGCCAACTAAAAACCGTTTGTTAATCATAAAATGATATCAAAACACCCATTCTTAACATTTTTCTCAAATCACTGAGGGTGGCAAAAAGTGTTTATTTTTTTCTTGAAATAAAAAATTCTAAAGAAATTTCGCTCCTATACTTGTGTGCTCAAAGAAGTTAACAAGGATGAGGCCTTGTGGCAAACGTGCACGTGATATATGCGCGTACGGGTTATATTTTCGCTGGCTTCGTTTCGGTTATTGCATGCGGGCGTTGAAATATACCCCCCACAGGGAATAAACATTGGGAGCTTCCATGACTAGTGTACAGTTGTGTACATTGTCGAATAAAATCTGGATTTTTTTCGCAGGAAGTACTCCAATGGCCGTGAAAACTTTGTGGTACGTTTTATTTGGGATATTTCAATTGTACCAAATAAATCACTTAAAGCTATACAAACTAAGTTGTAGTTTCTAGTAGTATAGTAGCTATTTTGAGTTTGTTTTATTCCCTCAACAAAGGGATGTTATTTCCAGTATGTTCAAGGCCTTTTTACCACTACTCTCTAAAATGAGTACCCATTCTTACAGGCATTGTAACCAAAATTTGCCTAAATTATTCATATTTCTTTATTTGAAGTCTAAGTCATGTTGGTCGGTGGTTCGTAGTGAACAGAACAGCAGCAGCAGTTAAAATCTGCCTAACTCGAAAATGCTTAACTCGAAAACTCGAAGAAATAGCAAACACACAGTAGGGAGAGTAGTAGTAAGTAGTGTAGTAGTAGTAGTAGTAGTAGTAGTAGTAAAAAAAATCATCGAAAGAACATTCAAAACAACAATTGGTAGTGAGTTGATTTCTGCCGGCTATTACTTGTGTTATAATACAAAATTTTTAAAGCCTTCACACCGCCACTTTATTTTAAAATGTGTTATTTATAATTAACAAGGCACAGAATAATATGGAAATTCAAATAGAGATAAAACAAACTATGCATCTTGTGCTTACGTGTTATTCAGGCATGTGTTGTACTGGTACTGTAAGGCTTACAAAATTCAATGGATGTAAATTTTCCTCCTACAAAAAAAAACCTATTGAACTGTATTTTTATGGCCTGGTATCCAAGAGTAAGAGTATGTTTACATTTATTATAATTGTTTAACATTCCTTCAGGACTTAAACACATATTACTAAGAGTCTCCGGCAAATATAATTAAAAGGACACTATAATCTCATGCTGATACCCGCTAAACATCACAGCGCCAAAATCTGTTTGTGGTTTACAGTCCCTATTGCCGTTTTGATTAATTTTGGATTTGGTGGAGTTGCTTGGCCGCCATCTGCCGCCACCACCAACATGCACCAGCAACACAGCAACAAGCACCACCGCACAAACAAACCTATGGACTGCAATTTGTCTCAAATCCTGATTGAGATATGGATTGTTGACAGCTCGCGAAATCAAAGAAGTACATTGAAATTCAATGTAATGGCGTGGTGTGTGTTTATGACTAAACAGGCTAATTGAATAGCTAGTTATCAAGTCCAAGTCGCTTTGTTTCTTGTTTTAAGGGAAGCGAGATGTCAAAACCGCGTTTCCCTTCATTTTTTGACCAAAAAAGCGTGCGTCGAGTTTTAACATTGTAATTTAATACTCCACCCAAATCCCTAGAGGTATTTTCAAGAAGAAAACAACATTGTAGGTTTTCTTGACTTTATAGGAAATATGTTAAGAAGAAAGAAGTAGAACAAGAGCTCATCAAAGATGCTAATTACTAGTTTCCCACCCCTAGCCCTTATTATTTGCACGGCAATCCTGTCATACACGCGCTATAGTGACAGCCGATGCGGGGGGGGGGGGGGAGGGTTGGGTTGTCAGTGAAATAAGCATATCCATACTTAAGTGATGTGTTCCATGTATTATTTACATTTCTTGAAGATAATTCAAAGATGTTTGAATCTCACAAATCATACTTAGTTCCACAAAAACGTGTTTTAACAGCTGTATTTCTTGGGTAAACGCAGTAAAGAGCGCCAAAATGCACACAAATGGGATATCTTAGAATATATATCAATTTACTTCGAGACCCTTAACTCCAGTTTCATGTGTCATGGGAAAGCAAAAAATGACACTTTCTTAAAAACGTCTATATTTGTCAAAAATCAAGAAAAAAATCAAAAACAATGTTATCAAGGGTGTTCGAAGGGCGCACAACACTAAATCACTCCCTTTGGGGGAATGGTAGGTAGTTCCGGTAAAATGACAAAACATGTTTGAGATATTTTGCAGTCCTTTGGGGACCGTTACTAGTGAGGGTGTTATAATAAAAGTGAAAGAGTATAACTTGACCATGGCTCAGATTATCACAAAATTGGGAAATTCGATTCGGTGTAGAAACTAGGCCCTCGACTTCCGGCCCTGGTCGAAAGCGGCTATGAGGCGTACACGTCGGCTCAAATTAGTGGTGGCGCTGTTCATATGCCCTTTTCTTAAAATCTCTATTAGAATTATATCAAAATTATTGTTTTTGTATGAGCGATTATTTAGTGGTGTGCGCCCTATAGAAGCTGTACAAGGTTTTCACGCATGCGTAAATCGACTCTAGTCACCGACGCTAGTCACCGACGGCGCCTGTGTAGTACATTCCTATTTATGCAAATAACCAGAAAGCTTTATAGCGCTCGATCCAGCCATGACTGACTGACCTAAGTTTAAATGAACTGCGTTGCAGTATACACAAAACCGAATACAGTAAATCTTTGTGTGTACATTGTACATGTCATGCATACCAAGCCGCAACTGACACTGCTGAGTCAAAACACGGTTCTGCGCATATAATTATGACAGCAATCAATACTCTCATTGCATTTCCCAATTCAAACTTGGTTCCACTGCCGAAAAATAGCCATGCATATTTGCAATGGCAACGTAGTAAACGTAAATGTCACCATGCATAGATGAGAGAGTGACACCAAGTGACACCGACACAAATAGTACAAATCGCTAGTCAAATCTACCAAAAAATATTGGCAACGTAAAAAGCAATCAAGTTTTACAAAAGAGTACGAGCCATATAAAGTTAATAAATATAAAGAGAGCAGCAAGTATGCTCAAGTGCGTCTGCCCCATTGGCAAACTTGGTCCCATTCTATTCCGAATTCTTTTTTTAGAACGTTCATGATAGTTCATTAAAAGCAACCACCATCATCGCACCAAATTGTTGATTTAAATTAATCCAACTGCATTTGTTCTTGTTTTTACATTGACAGTGAGTTTGGAATTAGTATTCCTATTTCTTGTGTAAAGATCGTCTTGTTCTGACTTAAATACTTTTCAAGTTGATATTGCTTAGTTTTGTTTGTTTTCTTGCTTGATTTCTTGTTGTTGGTTTTAATTCAACAATTCAGAGACCGGTCGGGTGCAGATCCGTAGGAACTATGTATTCAATATACGGAATAAAGCCCAATCTCGTTGTAACATCTCCACGTGGCTCTTATTTTCCCGTCGAAAAAATGTGTTCTGACAGTCGACTGTTCTAGAAAGTATGTCTGGTTATGATTTTGTGATAGATTTCCCTGTATGTTTTTGGGTACGTTTTTTTGCACACTACCTCTTTCTGGGCGATACTGTTGGTAGAAAGAACAGTACTTAACACCATAGGAAGATTCCTGCTGCTCTGGTTCCTCACATGACGAGGAGCTCTATTAACTGATCTTATTACCTCAGCACATCTAGCATTTAAACTCCTAAATTTATATTTAGAGCTGTGGGAGGTTTGACGGTGGACAGCGGCATGCATCCAAGTTTGCCAAGGGGCAGCCGCCCTTGGACACTTGGTCTCTCTTTACATTTTGTACGTTGTCTGACTCTTATTCTTTCTTAAAACTTGGTGGTTTTACGTTGCCAAGTTTTTCTTTTTTTTTTTTGGTGGGGGGGGGGGTTCTCTTCTTGGTAGATTCAATTTATTTGTGTGAACATTCGAATAGCTGTGCAAGTTGCAGTTGGTCAATTTCAAGAAATCCTGTTTCCATGAACAGTCAATAAATGTTATTATATTCCCGAAGTGATGTGTGGTTCAAAATTTAAGTAAAGCAAAATGTGGAGCGGTTTGGCCTGCAAAATGTTCGACAACCCCTTTCCTCGGTACAACCAACGCAACTACTTTTATTCGAAAGATAGTAATAAATGATTTTAAAAATATGGTTTTGGTTCAAAAACTTGGTGGCAGTGGTGTTTAATTTGTAAAAAGATCATGTCGTTTTTGAGCTAAAAATTATTAAGGACAATCAAGATTTTTAATTTCTTATTCAAAACATTTTTTCAATCGTGATGCAATACATCAAACTCTCTGACATTTGATATTTTAGATTTTTGTTTTATAAATATATAAAGGGTCTAGATTTTAGCCCCCAAATCACTTTTTTTTCCTAAAAAACCAACCCTTTTTATCACAATGTCACCACAACAAGTATTACCTGACCCTTTATGCAATGGTAAATCAAACCTCTATCAATACAAAAAGGATACCATAAAAAGAGATTGTTAATATTTTACTTAAAAAAATAAATAACTTTCGCTTATTTGCAGACCAAAATGCATTTTTCGTCCGTCTATATGTCAGATAATGCCCATATGCAGAAAGCCCACGGGTAAATTTCAAGAATGTCGCGTTATGCAAGGACCTTTAAAATTTGTTCAGTGATATGGAGACAAAACCCCGGTCCTATTTAAAAACATAGTGTATGTCACTGTGCCCGCAGTTGCTATAATCAATACTATAAAAGATACAATAGAATCAACTGAGGATCTGAAAAAAAAAACAAGAGAAAACAGTAGACAATTGGTCTAACCACGAGTATCACATATTGCTGAAAATAGCAGGCCAATTTGATGAAAGCGGCAAGTTAATAGATGCCTTAACTCCCCCCGGAACCAGTCTAAGTTTAACAACGTTTCCATGTTAAAAACGATGTTCGGCTAAAATTTAAACATATTTTAAATTTAACCATGCTTTTTGAGAATTGGTGTTTATTTTAGCAGACGTTTAAATTGCGATTTACACCCGTGATTAGCGCTAAACATTGTTTGAGAATCGGGCCCCACGGTGTCAGATATTAAACAATATTTAACATGTTCAAATAGAACGTGGTGGCAAAACAGTGTTTAGAAAGGTGTTGAATTTCTAATCACTGTTTTTTTGCAGTGATCCGTCACAATTGGGAAACCACCACCTTTTTAGTTTCTACGTTATCATTATAATTTATAAGGATCACTCAGCATGACCTCAAGTAGCTTTAATTGGTGAAAACCCTGGAAAAAAAGAACACTAAAACGCACCAACCCCGGCTGAAAAATAACGAAAAATACTAATTTTGAAGCAAAAACCCTGTATCCAGGCATGCTTTTCCCTGAACAGCTACATCTCTGCAAATATGGACATGATTTTACAGTACCATAATGGCCAATTGGCAGGAAAATTCGAATTCAATTTATATGAAAGACCGTAAAATCTTATATAACCGCAACTTGTACGGAACCGGTCTAGCCAGAAGACATCTTTTTGAAAGAGAACACTTATTCCATTGTCCACAGATACACGTCTACCATGACTCACTACTAGGCAAGGAATAAGTTGAATAATATGAACGGTGCCACTGATTACGAGGTCATTTATTCTCATAAAAAATAAGTACTTTCAGTACTTGAATTCGACTTTATATCATTAAATTTGTCCTCTCAACTAACACGAATGATAGCACTAACTGAGACTATGGATCGTCGCTGGGCGGACAAAACTCATATGGCCTTTGAACTTTAAAAGCAAAACCTCTATGCCCTAATTCGTACCTCAACCGTGAATACAGTATTTTCAATTACGTCCTACCTCCGTCCTTCTACCTGAAAGAGAAACATGTTAATACAAAACAACCCAGGGGAGCACCGAACTCCGGCAACCAGTACAGGACGGACAAGCCAGTAAACCTAGGCATTAACCTGCAGAAGTAGAAAATTAAAATATCATACCTGATACCATTCTCCATACCCTCCAAAATCATACCCTGCGCTTGAATCTTCCACACGAACATCCAATCCTCCAGAATCTTGCTCAGCACGACCAAGTAGACATTCGTCAACCCATACGCCCAGAGGAAAACTAGACGTCCTCTGTGATAGCGCGGATTCGGTCAGTGGCTAACACGCCTGACCAAACACCCTAGGAGTCCCATAGCCGCAATGTTAAATCAATCTCATTATAATCCAACGCCCTGTCCAACTGCGCTTGCGTGTTGTATAATTAATTCCATATTGGGATCGCAGTTAGGGAAATTCCGTGACGTAGTAAATTTCCGAAGTTCAGCCGAAGATCACGATTTTCCCAGGTTTGTTGATGTTTCAGCTGATGGCGAATGCTCGGTGGCTGTATTAAGAACCGTGTACCCTGCCGAATTCAACTCCACAAGGGGGCATTTCTTCGGACACGGTCACTCATTTAGTAACAAGGAATAATATTTTGGAGCGCCGTGCATGATAAATAATCCGTTCTTCGCAGACCTTGGGTATTGAGTGTCTCGGAGAGATAATGCCAAAGAGTTTGTGACCAGTTACTTTCATGATTCAGCCTGAATTTCAAGTCATGACATGAATGAATATGCCGAAGCTTTGGAAATGCCATGACCAGGCGGTAGGCTACTGAGAGTCTGTACTGCTGATTATCAAGCAACTTACTGGTGAGATTGTTTTTAATTATTGCATTTAATCCAAAAATGGAGGCTATAGTGTAACTGGCCACACTCCACTTGAGTCCTTGACCGTAATAGTTTCTTCCAACCGCTGAGATGTTGGCCAGTAGTAGCACAGCTCAGTCCAGGGTCTGCACATAAAGTCACACAGCAAAGAGTGCCTTATGGTCCCCTCCCTACAAATTCTGCATCCTTGAGGAGTTGAGGGAATAAACTACAGGATAAGGTTGCAGAATTCGCCTGGGAAGGGGGACATATGGAACTCTAGTTGTGACGTATCCATGTTATCAATCATAATATGGAAAAGAGGAAACATTTCTATCGCAAGCCGTAAGGGTCATAATGTCTTGCCGCAACATGTAAGAAAGTAGCAACGCGTTTGTGAAAATTTACGCAATTTCAAAATTTCACGGTGCCGAAAATTTCATAACGCGTTGCACTTTCTCAAAACACATTGCGACAATAGAAAATTAAAAGATTTTGGGCCAATTAGAATTTTGTGACATGTGAAAAATTAACACATGGCATTGTATTAGCAACGCGTTTGTACAACAAGTTGCGATCCATCACAACACATGCAGGCTTCACAACCAATTGTACGCCAACACGTTGTGGATCTACCCCACCCCTCCTTCCACCAATTTACATCATCGTAGCCCTTACAGAACTCATAGCATGCAATATAATAAGGGTTACCATTTTGACCAGACAACACCACACACACATTGTTCTTCTGCAATTCTTGGCAGACGACACAAAATCAAATGTAGACCCTTTTGTAACTTCACATTTCCAATATTTTTGTTTATGTATTTCCAGGTCACTGAAGTCATCCTGCCTGCTTACACTGTTGCCATGAAGAATGAATGGTCACAAACAAATCTGTTAAATTCTCTTTTAAATTTCTGAAGGGGAGCATTCATAGAACAATATTATTCTGAACTATTAACAAAAGTGTTTATTTTTATTGACACACGGGCACTAACCATAAAAGATAATGTAAATTAAAATTCTTTTTGTTTTAACCAACTTGATGGGATCTGTGATCTATGCTTCTCTGAGACTGGACTACTGTATGTAATTTTTGGGAAGATCGGTAATTCATTTTTTTCTAAAAATATTTGTCACTGAATAGGCAAATGCAAAAAAAAAGTTTTCTCTCCCCAGGGTCTTACAAATGTTGGCAAAAAATCCTTTTTTGAGCTTTCTTTTTGTTTTTGGGCCCCTTTTTAATTTCATATGCAATAAAAAACATGATTAAATTCATAGAGCTATAGTGACTCTGTAAAGTTGCACGTAGGTGTTGAGACAAACTTTTTTTTTTAAATTTTGCAACTTGTTATAAAAAATATAAAAGTAAGTTGTTATGCTTCATTTACTAAAACTAAATTGCCAACCGAAATTATTAATTGGTAAGCTTTACCTGGGATTTTCCAAATATTTTATTCACCTTCACCAGTCCCTCTGTGAATTCCTAAAAGAAAATGGACTATTAATGGACAGCTTATTTTTTAAGAGTTGACGAAACAGCAAATTTAAATGAAATAAAAACAACCGCATGTTGCATCGATAAGCCAACTTCCAACGCTTACTGGTTTTTGTGACACAAAATGAAACGGGCTCATACACTCATTGTATTTCATGCTTTAAATTCATCATAATAAATCATGCATGACAAAATTAAAACCTGTAAGCCACTGATCTTGTGGCCCCAATTTGTTTGCGAAATGTAGCAGCCACTTCTAGGATCATACGGCAATTTTTAAAATGTGCCTTTTTCCTCCCTTAACAATTTCCTGTCAGATTTCCTGATTCGGAAAATGGTAAATTCCTTATCAGCTTCAGTATAGCAAAACTCAATAGGAGAGATATTGTTCAAGTCAGGTAAAACCTGTGCAATGAAGGCTTATCAATTTCTGTGCAGTGGACTCACATTACTTTTGTAATTTCTTGAATAGTGCGTCTTCCCCACAAGAATACTCATGACTGCTAAATTAAGATGAAAGCATGTGGTAATTATCAAACAAGCAGCATTTAGTTTGGGTACAGGTTTACAACCGAACGACTAAAACAAGCACAAGTGTAAATAGATAAAAATATATTCACACTAACCTTGCACAATGACAATACAAATTGTGCAACACTGGATTTTTAAAGATTATTCATTGTTAATCTGTCTGTTTATTATTATGCAGCAACACTTTCATGAGATGTAGCCAAGAATTATTGTTTTTCTCTAAATTATTTTGAAGTATTTCTTAAGGTGGCTTATTCTACTTTGCCGAAACAAAACAAAACAGGCTCAGTGCACCCATTGGATTACACGCTTTAATTTTGTCATAGTATAAAATTTATGATAACGGAATAAAGGCGTGTAATCCAATGGTGTCTTGAGTCATGTTTCCTTAGTCAACTACATAACCCACAATCATTGATGCATCAATACAATTTTATTAATACAGATTCCTGCATTTGTTCTCCGGAAGTCAATTGTATGAAAATTTGTTTCCACAATGCAATGGTGAGTGTTGCATAGCAGCAGAGGTTTTAATCCCCCTTGGTTAATGCAATACCCAAAACACCATCATAGTGGGAATGACTTCCAATACAAATAACTGCCGCAGAAATAACCCAGGAACCACATACTCCAAAGATTAGTTTATTTTTATATTTTTTTTTTTTCAAAGATGAAATGCAATTGATCACTCTTCGTGTAAAACTTGTTTGATGTGCATTGTGTAAGAATTATCGTGAAATAAAATATAACTGAAAATTAAATAATTGGTTTAAGAAGAGAAATTGTATTTGATTTGAGTTGTCAGTTGTTTTGTATAAACGCCACAAATATGTTGTGTCTTTTCCGACCCGCTCAAAGTGGTCGCCATTTTTTCTTTCAGTCCAACTAGCGTACACCTTTGTCAAAAGGGAATGATACTGACAAACTATTCATCCTGTTTGTAATAGGCAGACCAGTAGGACTATTCTCGGTTCGGACCAGGCTGCTAAGATGTCAACAACGGGTGCAAGATTTGCATGAAAAGACACACCATGAATAGGACTCAGAGGTTTAATTTTGAATAGCAATGATGAGCATGCACCTCTCCATTCGTATTCCCCAACGTTTATGACACTCTTATCAGCCAGGTCCAAGCCTTGTTTAGTCCCTACTGATCTGCCTATTGACCGAGGACGGTGAAAGTTCCAGTATCCATCACTGTTACAAACTGCATTGTGGGTATGCTATGGATGGACTAAAAAATTGCTGACCTGCCCAAAATTGGGTGGGCTGTGGGTTGGAAAAGGGTAACCCTTTTTTTTTTTTGGGGGGGGGGGGTCCTAAGTTGTGCGTCTATGCCTCATGCCCATAATATTGTGCATCAAAAGTACCGCAACCTTTTCTTTATGATTGTCTGGCATAATTACATTTACCCTTTTATTGCTAGTTTACTGATTGCATTAAACAATAAAACACATGATACAAGTAGGTTGCAAAGGGTATAAGGAATTATACCAAAATTATGAGGAAAATGCATGGCAATACTACTACACTTCATAATACTCTTGCTCATCATTGTTTTTTTGACACTTCAGAACGTACGCTGCTTCCCCCTAAAACGGCGCACCGTGGCGTTGCACGTAACATTGTATATGCGCAATGATCAACACGCGCATTTGACGCCATTTGTTTGTGTCAAAAAAATACGAGCCAGAGTATAACTACATCGCAGGAAGGAACTGCCCAGGCAAGCCCGTATACTATATGCAAAAATGGAATTGAGTACATATTCCTGTAGATTGTAAACTTCATTTTAATTCAGGTCCTTGTTTTTTCTTTACTGCAAGGTTGCTGCAGGTAGACAATTGGCATTTATTTGATTTTGTTCATTGACATTCATTTATGATTTCCTGTCACTGGTACACTTGGGAATTCTTGGCAAAACACAATGCTCCGGCAAGTAGTTGATGAGGGTGATATCCATGGGGCACCTGTCAAGGAAAAAACAAAACAAATTTAGTACCAATTGATTAAAAGACAAGTTTTCCTGACGTTTCACTCATTTTCATTTTATATTGTTGTAGGTCTACACATACTGTTTACTTACTGACACAGTTGTTTACCTCGTATGTACTAAAGGCAGACGTACTGGTTAAGATGGGTCACATTTTATATGTTCAGTTTTTGCAATTGACGAATTCAAAGAGTTCCGAAATCATGGAATCGGAAGTTGAATAATTTTGTAAACGCTTTTTTTCCAAGGAACAAATTACATGATTCATTAAAGATTTGAGTGTGAACCCTGGGCATTAATTACTCGGTTTAACTCTTGCCATAATGGCATACCCTGCCAGGTTACTACGTGACTGTATAAGTAAAGGTGTGACAAATTTGAGGTTATTACTCTGGCATTTTCAGTAGTAAAAAATTCAAGTAACGCATGAATGGGGTAAAGCCGTGTGAAGCGGATATAGTCCCCGGGAACCACAGTCCGGGCTCCATAGACCTCAACGGAATAAGAGTGACACTGTTTTCGTTAAGAGTCAAACTGAATCGAGTGCTATATTCTTTAACCGTTTGTAGCCGGAACATGACTACGGCCGGACTATAACTCTTCTACTCCTGCCATTGGGCATGCCGGTCTTTATCCCCCAAATTCATATCAAAAATCCTATGGGCTTGCCTATATTTATATCCCTCAAATCGCAGCACGAACCTCCAAATTCATATAAACTATCCTAATCATATAACCAACTAATTGAATTTAAACCCGGTGAGCTGAAGTAAAGTGTCCATGGTACAAAGTACCCTAGACCACGATCTGCCCCTGCTCTAAAATTGCACACGATGACAGGAGACTTGTGCTTTGTTCACGCCTGATCTAAAACAAGCACTGTACCACGGATTTGTTCCTAAAATTCCCGATTATTTGCTGATAGGAACACAATGTTCAGAGCTAATGTCGCAGTAAATCAAAATGTCTCGACCGAAAAACCTTGCTCCCCATTAGTTTCTACCGTGTTATTTTTTGTAAACAAAATAACAAAAATAAAAAAAATTACTTCATAATTTCAATAACCAGAATTGTGCTTACATTTTAGGCAATCAGTCACTTCCCAAAAATCATTACAAAAGTATAGCCCAGCAAAATTGTCCTAAACTAAAACGGTCATTTTCATGGGTATTTCAGCATTCTGGATCCAACAAAGTCCGTGTTCGGAAATTATACAAATGCGCATGTGTCTTGGGATATCCCTTCCTGTCAGGGCGAACTCAAATCGCCTTTATAAGTATCGCGTCATCGGAAATCTTCGGATTTCGGAGAACTCGTGAGTTGGGTTGCCGTAATGCCCCCGGACAGCCGGTCCCGGCTTCATGCATAAATTATGACGTTTCGTTTACCACACCTGACCTACCTTTCATATGCAAATCGGTCGTCTTCAGCTAAACCAATTGAAAATATAGTATTCCCTAATTCGTACCCCACGGTTAATAAGTATTTGCAATTACGCCTACCATCCCTCCCTTTATTAGTCCACTCAATCTACGGTATTGACCTGGACAAATTGCTACAGAAGGTGTTTCTTGCTGTAATTTTATTGTACAAACCCTCCCGAACAACATATCAAAAAGGTAGAAACAAGGAAGCATGGCAAGACATGTTAATTTGCATAAACCTATGTGCCATTTGCCCTCTATTTTTGGTTATTATAAATATTTAAAAGGGGACGACCCGATTTAAGTAATAATTTTCATCTTGATAGATAGTCCTTTTACCCCTACACCCCATCTGTAGAGTTTTTGCGCTGATATTTCAACCCGTTTTTCATGTTAGAGCTAAACACCTGATTTTCTTAGCCTTAGATTTGTAAATTAATATCGTTCGACCAAAATGGGGTCCATTGCGCTCATAACTTCCCAAACCAATATCCTTTAGCCCTATGTCACGAGTAAATGAGAAAAAGTAGCTTTCTTCGGATACCAAAATGTTACCACTTCCGGTAAATCTGGCTTCTGGGGACGAGCTATTAGCGATCGGGCCAGACCTTTAACTCTTGAGTCTTTCTTGCTGTCTTACATAGGACCCGAGGTACTTGAGGGCTAACCTTTTTGAGTTGGGTACCGTGTGTAGTGCAGATATGTTGATGATTCTCTTCCTCATTGACGGTCATGTATTCCATTCCGTCTCTTTGGCATTTAGATGTAGGCTGACTTTATCTGCAGCATTCTCAAAATGATGCTTTTTCGTAGATCTTGTGCAGCACATATTATATACATGTCAGAGCTGTGTAGTCAACGTCTGTGAGATGCTGACTTTGGTGACGTCTAGAATGCTTGACCGCCTTTTATGCTGCTGTCCTATTCCCAGGCTATTACCAAATGACCCCCTTTTTTAAAATGTACAAATACTCAATGACCCCTTTTTTCTTCTTTCCTGCTATCCACTTTTATCACAAGTTTGCATTAAATTATCCACTTTTTTAAAGAATTTGTTAACAATTTTATAATTTCATGGCAGCAATTTTATAATTTCATGGCAATTTGAACTCTGGAAAAGAGGCACTTCCTATTTTAACTTCACTTTTAACATCATTGGCCCCCTTCTTAAAGTTTCATACTGGATGACCCCATTTTTATTCAGCTTGTGTACCGAATGACTCCGTATTTTTGAGTACATTATCTGAAAGGACCCTATTTTTCACCTGGCCGAGGCACATATACCCATCACTTCGCATAGGAAGTGCCCCCCGGCACTAGTTGACCCAATGTGTTTGAATAAATACTCTCTGATAATAATTGGCTAAATAAAGATCTCCCCATCCCGAATGCAGTCTGACAAATCATCTAGAATGCAAAATTAATTTTGGCGGGAAAATTGCGGCCATCTTGAATAATGATTATCACTTTCCACTTTTAATATATCAATTGCAAGTGTTACACACCTTGCAGGCATAGCCATGCAAAACATGTTCAAATACTAAAAGAAAAATGGAAAATCTCCCTAAACATGCATTTATGAGCTATATACCTTTGTCTAAATATGGGCGTATACGTCCACGTAAGATAAATGCAAATTAGCATGTCTTGCCAGGCTTCCCTTTTTCTACCTTTTTGATATGTTGTTTGGGATATCTTTTACTGCTAGTTACAGCAAGAAAACCTTCTGTAGCAATTTTG
>JAMKCH010006276.1:0-84403 GCA_023653785.1 Ophioderma brevispina
TTGAAAATACTCCAAGTTATCTCAAATATAAAAACAGTACGACATTATTGTGAGATTCATAACTCCAACACTAGAAAAAAATAAACACAACACACAACTAAAAGGAACGAACCAAACAAAGTACTCGTTGTATGGGTATAACATCGTTCATTTTTCAGTGATTTTTATCAAACTCAAAATCTATTTCTAAATGGTGCTCATATTGTAATACCTGATTTGTATTGGTTGTCCTGCTTGTTTTGCGCGAATGGAGCGAATGTATCCAATAAATACGCCATTCGTAAAACTCGGCAACAGGCATTCGCGTTTCTGAGTTACGAATGGCGTGTTATTGTTCTTTCGCTCCATTCGTGCAAATAATGGAGCGAAAAAACAATAGGGTGACTTCACAAGATGTGTGTTAATTCATAACACCATAGTCGTACAACACTTTCAAATTGGTAAATTAATGCTACAGCCATGCACTAATAGTCCGCTACGCAATTGTAATACCATTACATTGTACGTTGTGCCTTAAATTACTTAACAGTTAGCCCAGGCCCACTTCCGTTGCCACTGTTTTCATCGTTCAACTGTATTAAAATTTCCCATCAATCAGGCTTCTGTTAAATTACCTGTGCATAACTCAAAACTCCAGAAACTTCCCCTGCAAAATAATCTCGATCAAACATAACACCCTGGAACATTCGCGCCACGGCTACAGAGCTATGTGCTCTGTAGCCATGCGCACCGATACACTCTTAATACAAAACGCCCTATTATCATTATTATACCCCCCCAAAACATTGCACTCCTGGATCCTAAAAGGTTATACTACCATTGATAACTCTTTAACATGCATGCCCTCATCCAAAACACACTGTCAAACAGGAACGTAAATGCTATTGTTATTTGGGGATTTTGCAACGTGCAGTCAACTCAAACGCGGTACCTAAGGACCAAAGTTTTATTATAGCATTGTCCCAGGCAGGTGTTAATGGAAAATTCTTGGCTTGTCTTAAACTAGTATAAGAATATCTCGGCATGTGTCCGCACAAATAATAATCAAATTCGATTATTTTGTGTGTAATATATATGGTCTTCGTCACGGCGCGTTATGAAGTCCAGCAGCCACATTTCAATTTTTTTATATCTATTTTGTGTAGTAATGATCGATCATAGTATGTAATGGGTATACAAATGCACCCTGATACTACTGAAACTTAAATTATGTTGTTTTGCTGATGATATGTATTAATTCAGATACCATTGGTGGTCCTCCAAAAAGCAATATTGATGGTTCTTCAAACTTTTTGTGATGAGTGGGGGCTACTGTTAATACTTCAAAAACTAAAGTTCTCATTTTCAGAAAGGGTGGTAGAGTAGGGAGGAATGAAAGATGGTTTTGTAAGGGTCGCGTCTTGAAACTTGAAACAATTACAAGTATTATGGATTATTTTCAACAGGAAATACATGGGGTAAAGCAACTCGACTCTTGCTGATCAAGCTTCCAAATCCATGAATGCACGTCGTATAGTCTCTTATAAAGTTAGCGGTTTAAATAACGAATGTTTTCAAACTGTTGATCCCATGGTTTTTGCTCCTATTGTATCATATGTGTCGGAGATTGGGGGGGCATGGTCCAGTATGACGTCACGCAAGCGTTCCTCTAAAAGCTTGTAAAACTGTACTCGGTGTTAGTAATTCAACTCCGAATTCGGCAGTGTTGAGTGAATGTGGCAGAACATTAATGTTTTCCCGTCAAATTATCCGGCGTGGTAACATACTGGCTTAAGTTATACAATTAATAGGCTCGATATCCAATCCCAAAAAGCGTAGAAAAATGTTATTCTCTCTTGATGAGTTGGGAAAATGCCGTGGGCCACTTCTGTCAAAATCTTCTTTTTGAGTATGGTTTTGGTTATGTTGGCTTGCGCAAGTGTTGGACTGACTATGATTTCGTTTTGGACGTATGTAGCAAGCGTGTATTTGATTTTTCTCACAGGAATTGGATAGCAGATATAACTAGTAATGGTAGACTTCACTGTTATCGGATTTACAAAATGTTTAAGGCATCATAACTTATTTGTCAGTAGTTGGCGAGTTTAAAATGGAAAAGGGCTCTTGCTAAATGTTGTTGTTCTAATCATGTACTTGGTGTCGAAACAGGTAGATGGGAAAATGTACCCTAGGTGACCGATATTTCATTTATGTAATACTGGTCAGGTGGAAAATGAGTATCACTTCTTTGTTTGGTTTTTGATTTCTTTCCTCGATTTAAGAAAGAAATACTTACCCCAAAAATTTGTGCTGGCCCACCAACAATAACAATTTTTTTTTCAATCACTGATGGCTACACGTGATACCGAATTATTGAATAAGCTTGCAAATTACGTTTACCTTGCAATTAATTTGCGATATGTTATCCATACCATTGATGACGTATAGATTATTGTGATAAGGTGTTTCTTTTAAGACGATATTCTCATTAGTGAAATGTATATGTGGGCCATTGGCCTTATGTACTACTGTTAATAAATTCTCTTTTTTTTTTCTTTTTTTTGAGAGGTGACAGTAAACATGCAAAAGTAAGGGGTCTTTGGGTGAGAGACAGTCAAATGCCCATAAATGGGGGTTATTTGGGGCACAAATTTGCTAAATGTTTCAAAACACGGGGTCTTTGGTAAGATTTTGGCCAAAATTTCTAACAAGGAGGTGTCTTTGTGTGAAATTTCCCCCAAAATAGTCTCCAAGGCCTTGCGCATTGAGACAATGTTGTGTTTGCGCTATATAAGTGTGGTACTATTATTATAATTATTATTATCCAAGGGAATAAAACATGTTTGTTTGTTTTTTTTTTGTTTTTTTTTTTTTTGTTTTTGAAATATCAGTAATGTAAATAAAATATGGATAAACTTTCAAAGAAAAAATAAAAAACATTGTTTCACTATTTATTACTTATTTCATAGTAGGTTTATCAAAACAATTCCAAGAAGTCACTTCATTTATCATGAGCGCGTAAGCGTATATTAATGGCCATCGCTTTGACATGTGCCATTTGCAGCGATTTGACTACACGTGTTGATGCATACGGTAAGTCGGTTAGACCATGGGACATTCCCTTCTATGCTGTTTTTCGTAATCTCCATCAGGGCACTAGGGCAAAACCAAATGTAAATTCATAATAAATTATTAAAATCACATAACCGGTTGTTCCCCCAAATAAAACTTGCGCATTTCCCCGAAAATTAATAAAATGTCACTTCAATTTCCTTTATTCAATACCATTGACCAATGGATCCACGTAAACTTCAGCAAACAATGGAGCTAAAGATTTTCAACAATCAGCCCGGTATGCGAAGGAGAAAAACACTTCAGATTCCTTTTCATATGGGAGTGCAGGGCCAGGGCCGTAGCCAGGGGGTGCGGGGTGCGATGTACCCACCCAAATCTCCAAAATTCCAAAAAGTCCACAAAAATGATGTGTGCGAGCGAAGCGAGCTAGGAAAAAAATGGGGTTTTAGGTTTTTTGGGTAAAAAAAGACAATATTTGGGCTAAAAGGTCCACTTTTGCCAAATTTACACCCCCTTTATTGTGAAAAGGTCCACATTTTGGGAAAAGGTCCACTTTTGGAAAAATCCGCACCCCCAGAAAAAATAACTATGGGCCTGTGTAGGGCTATTGTTATATTGGCATGCAGTTGAAAATATTTCTGTTATTATCGCCTCCCCGATTCAGTATTTTTAATGACGTAAGCAAAAATACCTATCCTCGTTCCCACTAAATAATCATGAGCTTCTATAGTGTGTGTTCATACTTTGACCGACCGTAGGTACGGCGACCGAAAAACAAAACCCTGTTTACTAACTGGCGAGCCGGGACCTTTCTTTGAGTAGGGTCGGTCGGTTCGGGGGCGATTTTTTTCTTTTTTTTTTGTTTGTTTTTTTGTTTTTTTTTTTTTTTTTCTTCTTTTCTGGAGCTCAAAATTGGCCTAAAATAGACCCAAAATCTGAAAAATCATGAGAAAAAATAAAAAATGTTTACAAACAAATTTTCTAAAAAATATTTGCCAAAATTGATAAATTTGGGCTAAAAACAGGCTGATTTTACATGATTTTTGGAAAAACTAAAAAAAATTTTTGCAAAACTGAAAAATCAGGGTCGGTCGGGCCCGTAAAACAGGGTTTTTTATTTTCGTCGCCTAATAGAATCACGCATCACGGACGCACAAACACAACGGGGGTCGATTGCTCGATACACGAGGAAACTGAGCACATTAATTAGGAAAGAAGAAACTTTGACCGAATTTTTCTTCATTTATTGAAAAGGAAGAAAGACGAACAACAGTCTTGTAGAACCAAAAATCCTTACAGTAGGAACGCCAACGCATAACCATTGAAAATCAATTTGAAAGTGTTCGAACTTTAATGAGTGGCATGATTACTCTTGGGTAGAGGAAGGATAATATTTCGCGAGGTTTTCACTGGATTTCGACGCAGGAATACCACAGACACTTGATTTTGATACCAATGGATAGCTATCATGCATCCACTCTTTTCATTGATATCAAAATGAGTACCAACATGCCCAGCATTACTTCAAAATGACGTCATAAAGCTCGCATGTCGGCAAATAGGGGAAATTCAAGTTTTACCAAAAAAAATTAAGAGTATCTGATCTTCGTGCTGTTTGGTCTTTGCATGATGGGAAATGAATATTTTTATTAAGTGATGATGTTTTTGATTCAGTAAAATTGCAAAATATCAATTTTCCACCCTATATCATGAGTATTTTCATACTTGTCTTAACTTATGACGTCATATTGGGAATTTTGGTACTTTTTCACAATAAGTTATAGTCCCGCTAGGGGTATCAAATTCAGTTGTGATTGTGACTTCTTCAATGATACAAATAGGAAAATTTAACCTAAACATATCAGCAAAATATCCCTAAGTGTGTATTTTTTCCTGCAGTAGCACAAGTGTCATTTTTCTTGTATATTGGCTCTTTTAAATGCGTATCTTTTTCATGTATTGGGAACAGGTCCCGCAAGGTGTATAATCTCACTGCAAATTATCTTCAATCTTCAATCAATCTTTATTTGTTCATCACAGAATACAGCAAAAGCAATATGATATATGCAGTAAAGTGAAAAATTGTTACAATATTAATCAAAAATATTTTGCATACAAGTAAAGATGTTTATAATCCTTATAAAAGTGTAATTTCATCAAAGAAGAAGCATAATAACGGGGTAGACTATGGACGTATATTTAAAATAGCACCAGTAAGGAGTCTATTACTGCTGTCACCGTTAGGTGTATATTTACTGAACTAGTATAATTTCAACACCCAAAAATTGCCCCATTATGGGCCGGTATATTTGAACTGAACTGAACTTGATTCTCGTTAGGGGCACTTTTCGAACCCCTGGAAACTAGCATGGGTACCCAACGACAATCCAAGACGCCCCCTCCCGGGTCCAACGTTCAAACTTTCATCCGTTATTCCTCACACTGGGGCAGGGGTCTGGGCACTAAATCTGACGCATAATGAGGTACAAACACTGCGTATTTAAAACGAAAACAGCAACAATACAACACAGAGACACCGGAACATGTTGGTACTCTGCAATAAACTTTTTACACTTTCTACGTGTTCGTACATATAGTTTTCAAAAAAAATTTTCCAGTATGATTGCTCGCCGATCATCAGATTGCAGCAGAGGGATTTACGATCAAAGGGTCGCTGTTGAATCCCTTCCTTTTAAATTGTGGGGCGGGTGAATGGATAAACACATTAAAAATCGGATGGTGGAAGTCGCTGTGATTCCTTCTAGCTCTCTTTCTTTCTTCCATGGTTAGACATTTAATACCACATTTAAAACCAATTCCGAATCGATACAACCCAACATGAACAATTTTTGCAAGATTTGCCCACGCTGGAAACGACCCCACGACCCTCCCGATCTATTGACGACACCCCAACCACTAGGCCATCGCACCCTTCCGACAACGGGCACGGACGCACAAACACAATGGGGGATCGATTTCTGATACACTGGGGGAAACGGAGCACATTAATTAGGAAAGAGAAACTTTGACCGAATTTTTCCTTCATTTATTTGAAAAGGAAGAAGACGAACAACAGTCTTGTAGAACCAAAATCCTTACAGTAGGAACGCCAACGCATAACCATTGAAAATCAATTTGAAGGTGTTCGCACTTTAATGAGTGGCATGATTACTCTTGGGTAGAGGAACGGATAATATTTCGCGAGGTTTTCACAGATTTCATGCATAGCCGATAGTTTCTCAGAAGCTGCAGGACACGGATTCTTCCCTGAAATTTCAAAGACGCAGTGTGCCAATTAGGTCCTGAAGGTGTGTAGTCTGTGTCACAGGACGTCACAGACCAGAAATTAACGTTGTCCCGTCCGTCATAGAGATGCATAAAATGAAACTAAAATCTCAAAATATCTTCTGAAAAAGGGTTCTATGGACATTTTTGCATGCAGAGGTCCGTTACGTTACTATGTTTTGTTGTTGGATCTGTATCGTAATTGGGTTCGAACCTATAGAACCTAGCGAGAAATTGAACGTTTTGTCGGTTACTTCGGTGCTCTCAAACAAGAAAAAGTAACCGACGCAATCGCTATACGGGCCGCATCCCTTTTCCCACAATGCTTTCGGTAATTATGCCAGTCTTTAGAATTTTCAAACACGCTGCGCCAACTTTTTTTTTTAAATTTTAAGAAACAGGACATACGTACTTACCGGCAACCGCCGTAGTCCTGTACCGACTACCGCCCGATAGCGTTTTTATTTTTTTTTTATTTATTTTATTTATTTTATTTTCTTTCATGTTATTTTATTTATTTTTTATTTTCTTTTCAACTCGTACGAACTCATTACCTCTGGACCATTCAAAGCTCACTGTACCACGCCGTCGTAAAGCCTGATCGCATGACTGATTTTAACTTATCCCCTGTAAGACCAGCTGGATATTCGCAAGGTTTTGCGCGCAAAGAGGTTCTATATAGATAGAGAGCAAAACGTTAAGTAATCTATAGAAATTCATCGTCTCGCATGTTTTGGCGACCCCACAGAAACAATAGAGTATACCAACATAGAAAAAGAATGGCTTGCCTCCGCTTCTCCACATACTGTGGGTGCCGCTTTGCATATACACTAATCGGTAATGATACAATTGAATGTAATGTGTTAGAGGTGGCCAGGTGTAATAATAGTGCACCTGGATCTATTGTGCTCAGATCTCACCTCGCTTAGGTGCTTAGGCGCGCTTATTAAATGATTTATTCATTGAGGCGTTTTATTTAAATCAAGACGACTGCTTGTCATTCATTCGTTGTGTGTTTGGCCATGGGTAGGACAAAATTTAACCACCCAATAGCACCCACATCCAACAACTGTATTTTGTGCCGGATTGTTTGTAACGAATTGACATTATTGTGTATCACAAGCACCCAAACTACTAATTATTCCGTGCAATATTCAAAATGTCCACGCCCAACCGGACGACTGGTTTTGAAATTGGCTTCACCCCCCTTGGTGACGCGTACAAGCTCTAATCGGCTCCTGGTCCTGATGTATTTACCTACGGTTTGATAAAGAAACTTGCCCTTGTACCACACCACTTTATGGCAACAGCTTTTTCTTTTCAAGCAAGTTATTTTTAATCCATCCCCGCCAACATCCGGGACATCAGTAAAATCGTCTCTATTCATAAAAAATCTTGATACCAACAACCCCAGTAATTTTCGGATGATTGCACTCTCTTGTGCTGTTGGAAACTCTTCCATCAAATTATAGCTACGTGTTGAAAATGTTTGTCCATTGCGAATAACTCTTGACACCAAGTTCAGAAGGCATTTTTACAGGGTATTAGCGGATATACCGACCATTACAATTGTGCACGAAATTATTAATCATGCCAAGGCCAATTCTAAGACCGTGCATGTACATGGTTCAATCTTGAAGATGCTTTTGGCAGTGTGCCATGAGTTATTCAATATGACTTTTGAAACTGCAATTTCCCTTCTTGTGTGCAGCACTATATTAAGAATAATTACTCCTCTCTGTCTGGAGAATTTGCGCTAAGGACTGGACATCCGATCGGTTCCCTGTTCAAGAAAGGCATTTCCAGGGTGACCCTCTAGTCTCCCTTAATCTTCATCCTCTGTTTTCGATCCCTATTACCCAGACCTAGTGTTCCTAATTCCAATGCTGGTTATGATCTGTAACGGAAATATTTAAATTCCACGCTTTGGCGGATGATTTTTTGTTTGATTACCTCGGCATAAAAATCCATAAACGGCTATTAACCGTATCTCTTATTGACAAAATCCCACTGGCTTCTGCAACTGAAAACCTGTTTAAATGTAGATCTCATCTCTATCAGGGGGGTTCGCCCCCACCGCTGCAAGTCTTTTTAATATCGATGGTGACGTCGTTCCAACAGTAGAAAATGAGTCACACAAATTTTAGGCTCCCTCATCCACTTTTCGTAACACATCTGCTTGCTGTGTTTAAATATTATCGGAGAAAATTCAAAATGCCCTGGAAAACGTCGATTCTTCCTTCCTTGATCCTGATCGATATAAATTCAAGTTTAATGTTGACTTTCTCCCTTCTCTTAGGTTTCACTTAACGTTTACGATTTATGTTCAACGCATTTAATATGCTTTCGGCTATCACTAACCGTTTTCTGAAAAAATGGTTTGGTCTCCGTTGTCCCTTCCCTGCCTACTCTATCCATCTCAGTTTTCACACGCCAATTGGACTAAATATTAGAGTCCTTCTACCAACTTATATGCCTGAATTGCCCATAACCATCGCTCAATCTTCAGCAAGGCTTGAAGGGCAGAACCCTTTCGGTCATCATCCTTTTCGCCCTTGCCCTCAAAATGCGAGGGAGAAAAACCTGGTCTAGAAACCAAAAAGAAAAACCAACAAGGTACTGCACCCCCCCCACCCCTCCCCCCCCCCCCCCCCCGCCCCCCACCCCCCCCCCCCCCCTTCCCCCCCCTTAATTTTTTTACCCCCCCCCCCACCCCCCCCCCCCCCCTTCTTATTTTTTTTCCCCCCCCCGCCCCCCCACCCCCCGAGCCCTCCCCCCCCCCCCCCCCCCCACCCCCCGGCCCGCCACCCCCCCCCCCCCCCACCCCCTCCCCCCCCCCCCCCCCCCACCACTACCCCCCCCCCCCCCCCCCCCCACCCCCCCCCCCCCCCACCCCCCCCCCTTCTAGTTTTGTGTTGTTAATAGTGAAAAACATAACAATGATGTTAAAGCTAATTCAAGCAAACAAAGTTCTGAAATCTATTGCTAAAGATTTTATTTTCAAATTCCAACGGCCCTTTACTGGAAGGATCCAACGTCAAAAATCTTGCTATTCACGGTAGATTTCCTTGCGCTTCTTTCTTTGAGTCCAAATGCGTTCAATGGCGTAGTATTAATTTCAACCTTCCTGTAAGATTTTGTAAATTTCTTTCTTGTCAATTCGGTCCATCGATCCTCTTAACAACCGACTAATCTCTCAGATGGGGTAATTCAACACCATAATGTGCCCATTGCAATAACAAAGAAACACTTAATCATGTGTTGAACTCTTGCAAATTTTTTCTTGAGCAAGGCCGGCTACCCCTGGCGGCCACATAACATCCTTAATTATATATCCAAACTTGCCCGTTTGGGGCTTACAATCTGAGAAGAATTCCTTTAAAATAATTCCTGATATTCTGGTTTTAAGGTTATGCTTCTTGGGGGGACTCATATCCATCCCCACAGAATGTTCCCAAACCACCTCATCCCAGACTTATGCATCTTTTGGGAGGGATTACGCAAACTTGTTATTTTAGAGCTTTCTATACCATTCGAGCAGAATATTGTCAATGCCCACACTTACAAATCAAACAAATATGGTTCAATAATTTCTGACATTCAGAATAATGATTTTGATGTTTCCTACTTGCCATTGAAATAGGATCTCGAGGTTTTATCTCGCAGGACAATTTGTCTAGACTTAAAAAATTTCTTTCAATTGTTCACGCACCTATTTCATTGAAATTGTTTAGAGATAATATTTGTAAACTCGCTGTCATTTCATCATTTGTAATATACTATGCTAAGCAAGAACAAACTTGGGAAAAGTGCAATGCCCTTGATATCACTTAGGTCAAATTGGCTACTGGTCAGCCACTTTGTGTAATACTTACCTGTTTCTAGATATGTCAATGCTTTTTAAAATGTAATTTTTTCTCTATATATAAATATTCCCCTGCATTGCCCACTAATAAGGTATGTTCTGAGCATTGTATGTTTTTATCCTTTTCTTTCGTTTTTCAAATTGCAATAAAGTGATGATGAATATCTATATATATATATATATAATATATATATATATATATTTATCTCTCTATCTCTCTCTCTATATATATTTTCTATATCTCTATCTCTCGCTCTATCTCTTTCTCTTCTCTATCTCCTCTTTCTCTCTCTCTATCTTTCTCTCTCGCTCTCTCTCTAGCTCTCTCTCGTCTCTCCTCATCTATCTCTTCCTTTTTCTGGCCTTTGTTTCTCTTAAGGACTTTTTTTTTGTGTGTGTTCTTTTCAACTTTTTCCCTCGCCCTTGTTTTCCCCTGTGGACTTTCCTTCTTTTTTCATCCCTTTTTTTTTCTGGCCTCTTTTTGTTTTCTTGCCTTTTTTAAAACTGTCATTCTTTCCCTGGAATCAACACCAATTCACCTTTTGCAGAGCAAGAAAACAAGATCTTCCCTTTGTTTAGGACTGCTAAGAGTTTAGTCCCTTTAATTGGCATCACTTGTATCTATACCTGATTACAGTAGTAGCCGTTGAAAGTAGTCGTGTTTTCAATTTACGTATCAGATTAATGGGGTGAGATTTGTGTGAACATTAAATTGCCTTTTTGAAGATCATAAGGAGGATTCTGCTCTTCAATCGATCAATTTAAACAAAATTAACATGGGTCATCATTACTTTCACAATGCTATGCCCTATAATCGTCATTGACGTACTCTTGCTTACTGTAAATCCCATTGGAATGAGGAACAAGGGGTGTGGCGTTACAAAATTGGTCAATATCTGGCTTATTTTTTAAAATTGTTTCTCTCTTTCAGTATCTTTTCACAATTTGGAAGTATATTAGAGTTGCCCTTATAACAACAACAATCCTATGATTCATTGACTTATCATGTCAAGGTCATCTGAAACCGTTGCACAATTTTTGTTTTTTTGTTCACGTAGTGTATTTTAAAACCCGCCATACCATAATATCAAACCAGTTGTGTATCTGGGGGTGCTTTCTGGGCGCCGCGCCCCGGGTTCATTGCAAAAATCAGTCCTATTTTAGGCTATTAGAGGTCCCTTCCGCCCCGGGGTCCCCTCCAAAATCCGGTCTAGATACGCCGGAGTTTATGGTAACGTACTCAGGGTTTCTCATGCTAATTTAATTCGTAATAGTTCTCCTATTTAAATACCATTTTGTCTATTTTCAGATCTCTGCGCTGGAGTGTCCGATTATACATTTGTAGAACATGCTCTGCGGACTATGCAGTCGAATGTATCATATTTGTCTAAACGGCGATGTTGCAATGACATATGCGTTGCCCTCTCCTTTAGTATTCAACGAGGAGTGTCCGTGCTGCAGTTTTAAGGCCAACACACCAATCTGCCCTCAAAAGCCCGTTTTAGGCTAAGAAATCAATCTGCTAGCGCTTGAAAAATTAACAACCCACCTGAACATTTATCTATATATTCTTGGGCACCACAAGGAAGACAAAGACAATCACTGAAAGCATCAACCAGTCGTTTTTACTATAAAAAAACTCGCTAAAATGATGTCTAGTTTTACTAATTGATGGTTTGTAAGTCACGCTTAACCAATTTAAATTATTAGTAAAGAAGGCTTTATGGGTTTATTTTAATCGTTGGGCATACTCAATGAGTTTTCTGAACGAGAAAAAGTTCGTTAAACTGAATTTAAAAGTTGGTAAGGCACGCTTTACTATTTGCTAAACTATTTTTATAAATTCGTAAAAACGATGTCTAGTTTTACTAGTTTGGGTTAATTTGACCGTTTTAACTAATTTTTTAACTCGTTTATCTAGTTGTACCAATTAGCTCTGCAATTATGCTGTACAAACGCAGTTGGTCCATGCAGGCTATCCCAAGCGACACAACACGTAGAAATAGGCTTATTAGATGCAAATAAGGAATCACACAAATGTAACAACTTATTATTTTGTGTGTGCCTAAATTGTTCTAAGAATATCATAGAGCACATAATCATCTTGATCTTAAACCATGATGGGTCTACGTCCCGGGGTCTATATTAGCCTGGATACCCACGCATGCAGTGTGCACTGTCGTGGAGTCATGGCATGGTATACAAATATAGACTGCTCATGAGGGATATGGTAAGAAATATTGCCCCGAGATGATCTTGAGACCAAGGGCCTACTATTTTCCGAGACCGAAGGTCGAGGGAAAATAGTAGGCCCGCGGTCTCAAGATCATCTCGGGGCAATATTTCTTACCATATCCCGAATGAAGAGCAGTCTATATTTGTTTTATACACCCCATACATACATTTCTGTCATGTTTTTTTGTTGTTTGTTTTGTTTTTAAAAGTAGTGTTTTAGGTCAGGCCTAGTGTAAACCTTGGCCAACTGCATAATAATAAACTTCATTACAGTTTTCTTACTGTATAGTATTCTTCATCCCGCAAACGTGCAGAGGCTGAGATGCACACTCTCAAAAAGCAGCTAGGCTCGAGCTCAGAATTCTGCAACTTTATCCACATTCGATAGAGACCCGTTTGTTGCTTTCAAATGCTGTTCAAATACTGTAATTGCAAATTTTACTTGCTTCCTTGTATTAGCGCTATCACCTTATTGTAGAATTGCGAATAGATCGTCATCATCAGTTACAAGCTGGAACCAGGGTTTGTAGCTCAATTCATCAGTCTGAGCAGACGATTCCGACGGCCGTGCAAACTTTTGAAGTCGGCCATGATTTTGTGTTGGATGAGTTTCACGTCTCTTCCACATACTGTATTTTTCGAAGTTTGTGTATTGGTGTACGTGTTAAAAGTAATTATTGTGTGTGGGAGTGTATGGTAACTTTTGCCATGGGATAGTAGGTTTCCGGGGGTACTATCCCACGGGGATAGTTGGTTTTTGTTTATTTCTTCAAACAAAACAGGAAATGGTAGGAATAACCCATATCATGTGACTCCATTTTAACCAATCAGATGACAGAAATATATGCAAGAGGTGTATAATACAATATACCGCAGTAGGCCGACGCACGCCGGTGTGAAAGGAGATATGGTCCGGCAGGATTCATAGTCCGGGCTCCATAGACGACAACGGAATAAAGCGTGAAACTAATGTTGAGTGAAGAGTCAACTGAATCGATTGCCCTATTGTTCACCATTGTTCCCGGACTGTGAGACCGGCGGACAATATCTCCTGCCACACCGGGTTCATCTCATAAGCTCAGTGCTGATAAAATTAACATAATCCGGCCAAGTGGATAAGACATGTGTAAGTTGTAACATTCAGCATTTAATTTGTGTGAATCTTATTATGCCTAACATGCCTAAAATTACCTGGTTTGCATCGCTTTGGAGAGCTCCAAAAATATCGAATTTTGAAAAATCTAGAGGGCACGCTATTTTTCAAATGTGCCAGTGTCTCTTTAATTTTTAGAGATCATTTACACCATTAAAACAAAAATGGAAATGGTTCATTTGTGGGTGAAATGAACTAAGTATATAATGTTTCGTACTCAATATAAGCTCGGACGTTATTCAGACCTGCATTTTTCTAGTTAAATACCAATCGTCACTGGTTTAACCCTTTATCAAGCTTTTTTTTTTGTAATACGGTTTACCAAGAGGGGTGGTGGTTTCCTCGGGACTTCGATATTAAGTACACGATGATTTCCAGTGGATAGCTATGGTCCCCCTCTTTCCATTGATACCAAAATAAGTACCATCATACCTATTATAGCGCCACAATGACGTCAAATGTAGGAATAGTCCATCCGATTTTCACGCGGTTTTCAACTCTTAAATGATGGCATTTGACTAGCTTTACATGAACATAAAGTTTTAGAGCCATACTATATATACGGAAACCCTTCGACATTAACGGCATACCCTAACACAGGTGAAGGTGCTACCTTCACATTTTTTTTCGATAAAATGACCGGAAAGGATGAGAAAATGATTACCTAGAAGCTTTACGAAAGCTTTTAGTTACCCCCCCCCCCAGGGTTAACAGCGTCATTCTTTAACAGCATACCCTATAATTAAGGTTAACCGTAGAGAGTAAACAACGTAGGTTTTTTTTTTGACAAACTTGATAAATGGCACAATGAGAGAGAAAATATTTTTCGACGGAAAACCTGGTTTTGCAAAACGTAACCTAGCTTGCTTATCAAATTTGATAAATCCGGCTTTTCGATTTGAAAAACCGGGTTTATCGATTTGGAAAGTAAATGTTTTGAAAAACTTGTTTCTCGGCCGAGAAACTTTCGATGAAAAACCTGGTTTATTGGTCGAAAAAAGGTATCTCTATTGTCCATTACACATGCCTATGACACGTACTTTGCACAAAGAAAAGGAAAATCCTGGTTTGCATGCTACCGATAAACCAGGTTTTTCAATTGATAAACCCGATTTTTCGAACCGAAAAACCGGGTTTATCGATTCGAAAAGCTATAGGTTTTTTTTAAAAAACCTAGTTATTGGTCGAAAATTTGGGTTTTCGATCGATAAAAGGTGTTTTCTAAAACTTTGCTTATCGAATTTGATATCAAAGGGCAAGTATTCGATTTGAAAAACCAGGTTTATCGATTCGAAAAACAAACTTTTTGATAAAGCTAGTTTACCGGTCGAAATAAACTGGTTTTCGATCCAAAAACCAGGTTTTTCAAAACCTTGTTTATCGAATTTAAAACCAAAAACTTCGAAAAACTTGGTTTCTCGGCCGAGCAACTTGGTTTGTCACCGAAAAATATGGGGTTTTTTTCGGTCAAAAAATAGGTTTTTCGGTGAAACATAATAAAGGTTTTCCCGGTCAATTTAATAGTAATTTCATTCGAATTAACGTTTTGGTAATTCGATTTCGCGCGAATTTGAACGCACTCTAAAATATATATTTCAAATTGCATATAACTCAATCCAATTTCGCAAATCGTTTAAGCAATTAAATGAATAGACCATTCAATCGTCTAATAAGGTCGTCCAATTTCCAGAAATGTTCAATCAATTTCCATGAAAAGGTACGGAATTAGGAAATAAGGTATTCAAAAGCAAGCGTGACAGGTTCAGGTGGTTGCTTGTGCAAATGAATTCGTTTCCGTTCGTTCAAATTACAACAGCTGCAATCTTTTAAGAACGGCAATTCTGGGTCGTGAATGAGATGACCATAGGCCTAGATTTGTCAGTAAAGATGTATATATTTCTTGGCAGGAACTCCGATAATGCAATAAATGGTGTGTGATACATTATATTGAAAGACAAAAAAAAAATCAACAATTAAAGATATGATCACATACTGCAATGTGGTATAGTATATCTCACATCACTGTACAAACTGTCAAGGAATTAAAACAATTTTATTTCAATAATTGTTAACATATTGAATTCTAAACATCAATGATTAATTAGATTAGATTAATTAGATTTCTAAATTTTTAGGCATTTAAACATTGAATGTCGATATCAGTAGCACTAAACATCTAAACTTTTAATTTGTTTAGGCTTTGGAATTTTAAAATGGTGTTTGCAAAGTTAGTTCAGGAAAGTGTTTAAATCCTAAACAGTTTTACTGAATAATTGTTATGTAGGCGTATATGGAATGTATACAAATTGTTTCCGGCAGGACTATCGACAAGGGAGAAGTCATTGAATTTAAATATTTCATTCCCAAAATCATATACAATATGAGTATAATCATGTGACCATCGTAGGGTTCTATTTCTTATGTTAAATCTACAATGAAATGTTGATAATCTAAGAAAAAGGAAACAAAAATAACAACAAAACAAAGCAAATAAACAAAGACAACAAACAAAAAAGGAAAATATATGTAAAGAGACAGAAAGGAAAAAAGAAAGAGAAAAAAATACGAACAAAACTGTGTCATGGATTAAATCGTATAAATTGTAAAGAAAAGAACAATGAATTAAAAAGAAAAGAAAACATTTTATAATGACATTAGTTACTGGTTATCGTTTCTTTTCCAATAAATAATTATTCTACAGTATAGAAATTATTCCAAGATTTGTTACATTACATGGTTGAAAGATTGTTCGTTTATCAAATAGAATGGCCGACAATGTAAATTGAATACACATAAATGAAACTGAAAAAACAAGTAGACTTACTTTGCTACGTAACGACATACATGGTGATTTTGTATGTCATTTTATCCAATTCCTTACGTTTATTACCAAATTGTTTGGATAAAAACTAATTTGATTGAACCAAAACGAATTTAATTGCACACACACGATTTCCGCTGCTTAAAAACGAAGTTAAATACACCAAAATGAAATTGAATGTCTGAAAATGAAACTGTATTTGTAGGAAATTGATACCGGTGTATGGTTATGCAATCAAATTCATCACGAAATTGAAAGAGCATAACACTTTTTGGAATGAAATAAGTACGAATTTGACCGGGAAAACCTATACTTGCCATACAAACTATGAAAGCCGACTGTTTGGGACACATATTAACACTTATTATAAGTGTATAAGGCCTTCTGCACTCCCGTTGGTGTATAAGGGGATCATGTGGACCCCTCCTCCTCTGAAAACCACTTTGCCGTTTTTTTTCTCCAAACCTCCGGTCATTGATGGGGTACATCAACATGACCTCATAAAACAGGAAAAATGAAAATCGGTTCAAAATGGGGATCCAAAAACCGATTTTTATGTCGGGCACCAAACTCCCGCCAAAAAATGAAAAAACATTTTGCAGAAGGACGTTTTCCATCAGATTTGGCTCATAATTTAGGTGAACATAAATACATTTACATTGCTGAAATAAAAAAAAATACTCCAGCACGATTTCAGGGACAAAACAAAGTTGGAATAGCGCCACCAAAAATTCTTTTTTATGCTAATTAGAACAAAAACGCCATGGCCAATTTGATTTTTCCCACAAAAATTCGCGCACTGATGTATAGGCAATTACATAATATCTTGGGCAAAAATAATTTAGCGTTAAAACATATGGCGCGCGAAAAAAAAAATCTTGGGCCCACATGGACCTCCCCCCCTCCTTACACTTAAAGCGTTAAAAAGCAATTTTAACTACACATCTAAAACAAGTAACAAGATGTCAGCTTTAATTCAAAGACAAGTTTATATAATTACATTTTCCAGTGGAAGTATGTTTTTGCCGGATTCTGTTATGCCTGCATGTAAACATTGCACCCTGCAAGTGGCAAAACAATGTTCAAAACCGGTTTGGTAAACTTTTGTTATATATGACTTTCACTTTTCAGGCAAAATAATTCGTCATAAAGCGGGACACGATGTAATTTAAGATTGATTCCCTTTGTCCCAAACAATTGCAAACTTCTGGAAATAAGGGTTACTTCCTTTCAATCGTTGGAATAGGTGAACGCGGATATTTTCCTGTTAGTTGAATGTTTAACAGGGTAATGAGCTCATGCAATTTTTGTGTGTATGGTTATGGTTTTCCTACATAGTAACTTACTGTTGTGTTTTCCCGTAACGAGCACTAATAATTAATGAAGAGACACAAATCACCCCCGTTGTATTTGTTTCTTTTATTTCACTTATTTCATGCGTTAGCATATTTCTGCATAGACATCAGCACCAATTGCAACTTTAAACCCACCAATCTTACCTAATTCATCTTAATTCCCTTTCCGTCCCCCAATTGAATCTTTCCTCAATTTGTTTAAAAAGGACTACGGTAAACACATTAGGATGAACAAATTTATATTAATTTGCACTTGATTGTTTTTGTGATATACTGCAGCTGATGAGAATGTTCCAGAGGTTTATAGACAAAGTTTTGAATAAGACTACAAACCACTCTAATAGAGTCCAGGCCTGGCTAGGACCCTGCTTACAACTTATTTGGACACTTGATTTGCTGAACCACTTGGCTCTTTAAAAATCATACAGGCGCTTTTTGAAACCGGCTGCAAATTCTAGACTCAAAGATGGCCCACCAGCATCCTAGCTTTTGTTTCCATGGCGCTCTGACGACTTCATTCATTAGGTCACACATCTGATACAAATAATGTCACAGATATATCATATTAGGCAGAAATCATGCGAGAACTGGAAATCACCCCCTCCCTAAAAACTAAAGTAATAACAATACCATGGCGACAATTCATTCTATCAAGCACCTAATTTGAGGTCCTCCAATTTCATCAGGAATATGTTCCCTTTTCCACTTGCAAGTTCCAATAAATTTCAACTGAGGCAGAGCGCCTTGTCTCAAGCTGTCAGGTTTTTTCTCGCATACCCTTAAATCCCTAATGCTATTTTTTTTTGGGCACTTTTGAAAACATCACGAAGCGGTCCCCTGCCTTGTTTTTAACAGTGAAAGTGCTCCTAGATCACAACACAATAACGCTACCTGCCTTTTTGGCGGTGATCGTCAGGTTACTAGTAATTTTGCTCTAGGGACGTAGGAAATTGCAACCACAAAGGCAATTTAATCAAGGCTTTTGCTCTGACGTGTACAAACCACTGCACTCACCATAGGGGATTTGGGTTTTTCTATCAGACAGTAGGCTGCTGGATTCAGTGTGCACAACAGACCACCAAGGAGTTTAACAAATTTTTATTTAATCTTTCTCTAGAAAGCATCTCCTCATTTTATTATTTTAATCTTCTTAGATGTTGGCCCCCTCAATGCTGATGCACTGATTTCAAACCGACAAACACGATTGTTTAAAATAATTGAGATAATGTCAATTATACAACACAGTGTGGAAAATAAATAAAGGACGTTCTGTTCTTAGCAGACACACCCCGTTGATCAGACTACCAGCCAGCCTATTGAAAATATATATTTAACCACTTACCCTAGTGTGTAATACCTCGTTTTAATGTCTTTTCAAAATTCGAATTTCTGACTTTTTATGATTAGAATCTATGCTTTTAAATGAGGTTTCGCGGGTTTGTTTTTTTTTTTTCAATGACAGGTAACATTTAGCACGGAAATACAGAAAAACCCCCAGGAAAGGGTTGGGGCGTCCCATTTCAAATGCTTGAAATTTGAAATCGCCACCAGCACCCATTAAAAAATATATATAAACTTTAATTTTAAAAAGTCATGTGAACACCCAAGGTATTATGTAGTAAATCCCAACCGTTTTAAATCCGGTTTTGTTCCCTGAACGAGGGTGGCCTGTTCACACTCACACTCGCATGCAATCGCCCAAACTCCCTCCTTCCACTTCAATCTCACCCGATTCAATGCATCTTCATCCTCAACCCAACCCTCCTACTTACTCTCCTCCAACCACTTGCTTCTTCTTCCAGTCTTCTTGTACCGTCCTCTCCTCCTCAAACCCCCACTCATCAAAAAAAAACCCTCTTTAAAACATGGCCCGGCACCCCCCTCACCCTTCTTTAGCACGTGCCCAACAACGTAATACTATTCGCCTTCGCCAAACGGTCCTTTCTTCTTCAAAACCCACATCTGCTCATTCCTCCTCTGAATCCTATCCAACAACTTCACACCACACATTGCTCTCGTCATTGCTCTCTGTCCTCCTCAAAAATCCCCATGCTCATTTTCACTCACACCATGTCGTCGCTCCCGTACAGCATCACCGATCTCACACACTCTTATACAACGATACCTTGCATCTTCAAAGGCTATCTTTCCCTTGCAATAACTCAACTCCCCCACATTCCCTAAATTTCACTCACCCATACCTCACATCTAGCTGTCACAGAGTTCATCCACCGCCCCACTAACCTGTCCCCCACGTACGTGAACTCCTTCACCCATTCCACCTCAAATCACACAATCTTTCACCCTGTTCCACCATCCCTCCAGCACCCTCATACAATCCTCTCACACTAAATCTCTTGCCAAACTAGGTGTCACTCTCTCCTTCTTTGTGCATCTCCCGTGATCCATTTCCCGCATTTTCTCAACACCACACTGAATTTGTTTTACCCTATCCACACACGCCACAGGGGCATACCTCGTTTTTTTGTTTATTTATTTATTTATTTATTTACTTATTTATTTATTTTTGGTGCAGGGAATCAATTCCTTACATCAATTTGACACCATTTTTTATCGTAGAAATCCAGATCCATAATTTTTGGGAAGTGTATTGACATCATAAAACTTCTAAGTAGTACTTTGTACTATAGTTTGTTTTAAATGAAGCTGAACTATAATTTCGGTCACTTTTGCTGATTTCCAACATTGACCTGAACCTAGCATGGTGACTTGGACCCCTAATCTTGCGGATGAGTTGTAAGCTCATAAAAATGATGTCAGAATGGATGTCCTCACACCCATAACCCATAACAGCAGAAGGATATTATTATTATTTTTAGGCCTACTTCAAAGATAATATGTTTCAAACTTTATACTTTCAATATGTCTACTGGTGGCAATATGGTTATTCAAATCTATGCACATTATCTGGACTTTGAAAATCATGAAAATGAATAGATGGATTTCTGCACGCACAAAAGACCCGTTTTTGCTTGCATTTTTTAGGATACACACATTTTGTACGGCCTCTTAGATCTTTATTTCATCTCTGACTTTCTTGATCTTCAGTGAAAGTGGCACTTACAATTGGGATATCCTAATTGTATCTTAAAAAATTAAGCAAAAAAAAAGGCACCAAAAACAAAGAAAGTCAACAAGAATAATAAAAAAAGCACATCTGGCAGATTGTGGTTATCCCTTCTGTTGAAGAAAGCATATCGGAGAGGATAGGCTTAGAGCCTATAATATAATCAGCTCCAATGAACCACATTTGTCCTTAAGAAATATATCGTGCATCCGAAGATAAAGGAGTACCTCGCTTAGCACCACGGATGTTATCTATCGGTCCCTTGTAGAATTGGCTCATCTTCATATATTGGTGAAACTGGAGGCAGCTAAAAGAACAGACAGGGACGTTATGAAATACTTTTAGCGTCTATTTCCTATTCGTTTGCTCAGGTCACCATGCCACTGTTAGTGCCAATTTCCTTCCCCTCCCCCACTTGTGACATAGCTGTTTTGACCTACCACAACAAAATCGCTTTTCCCTTAGCTTTTCCTTTTTCTGAACATAACTTACAATCAAATTTCATATGAGGAATGCGTTCAAAATTGAGATAATCAAACATTCTAAACTAAAATTAGAGCAAATAAACACCCAAAGTGGAGCGGTTTATACTCGCAAAAATAACATTCGTATAGTTTGGTTACCCAGAAGCAGAGGGAGAGAACATCAAGGCGATAGTAGATGACATTTTTATATCAAAATTGGGTATGGAAAATGTTGAGTCGAACGCGCTCACGGAATGGCAAAAATATATCGTGGCAGAGGAACACCTCAACCTCGACATATCTTGATCAAGCTTCTCCGCTACAAACTGACGGTAAACATATTGAGGTGCTGGAGACAATGTCTGAAGGATGACTCTTATATCGAATTGTTGAGGATCTGACTAAAGTGGATCTTGAAGAAAAAAGCGATGGAAACAAGTTGGGACCTGTACGAGAAAGGAGTAAAGCTGCGTTTCATTGTAGGTATGTGGCGCGATCGACGTGGTACCAAAGTTCCTTTTTATAAAGAGAGCCCCGAACCCCAGTTAGACACCAAGGGAGTCGCTTCCAAGAAATAAACATGGGAACTATTTAACTACAACCCACAACAACTGTTTTCTTCAACTTCACAATCCTAAGGAGTAATTTTTTTTTCCTTTTTCTTTTCGTATGATAAATGAATTTATGAACTTAAATACCACAGGTGTACCAAGTTTTTTTGATATTTCAAATTGTGTCTCTGTGGTGATGGCCCAACCGCCACAAAAATAATTGATGATCTGCAAGTTTTTGTTAAATTTTATTTCATTTTGATCCTCTTTTTTTAAGGTTTTGTTGTTTTGTTCGTTTTTACCCATGTTTATACCCGGGTCTAAAGTTAAACTCAATTTAAAAAAAAAACAGAGAAAGTTATTGTGTACTATCCTGTATCACATATGTCCAACGAGGTTGCAGTGATTTGGTCTACCAGTAAATACGCAAAAAACTTAATACGAATTTTTGGCATTTTAATGAATGCGCTCTGACGAAAATTGCCCTCTCCATTTATCAATCACATTGTTAAATGAAAGAGAATATTCATATTTGAGTTATGTATTGTCGTCAATCAAGACGGGAAAAATGATTGTATGTCGAAAATCTTGTATATATCCTTGAAAGATCTTCCGAGTGAATGCGTGTAGCATTGTATGTAATAATAACACCGAGTATTACACGGCAGATAAAATTGACGAAATCAGCAGTTCCATATAAAACATATCAATTTTAAATGTAAACCTCGAAAGCAGTATAAAAACTTTGATACTTGAAAGATTTTCTACATGCTAGGATATACAATTAATATCAAAGGCCTGGTCGAAACTTGGTTAAATGAAACCTCATGACTATTTCATTAAATGCTATGCTTTGGAACTTAAAATGTCGCCATGACAAACGAGGAGGCTGTGTATGCTTATATTGAATACACTTTTTGACATATAAAGTAAAGGAAAGACTGAATAAGATACACATCCTAAAACACAGAAACTTTTGATGTTTATTGAAACTTGAACGTCCGAAATCAAAAAATATAATAATTGGTATTGTTTATAGATCTCCCAGCTCAATGATGTTAATGTTTTAATAATTTAATCAATTTTTTTCAGATAATGTATTGTCTAAGCTGCGAAGAAGAACAAGCTTATTTATATAATGGGTGACTTCAATATATAACTTGTTGAACGAAGATGTCCATAAACCCACATCCGATTTTATTGATTTAATGACATCTTACTCTTTGTATCCTATAATTACACGAAACACTAGAATAACCTCGCAAATCTCAACAATAATTGAGAATATTTTTAACCCCCTCTCATACACGCATATTGCTGTACTTATTAACTTGACATAGTGTTTACTTTGCCAATTTTTATTACACAAACAAATTTATCAACTTACCATTAAAAATTAAACCAATGCTGATTTGGAAGGTTAGAGATAGGAGGAGCAAAATGTCCGGTGTATTGAAGGACGATTGAGTTTTGTTGAAATGGGATTTGTAATGCTCATCAGGATGATGCCGAATATATCGAATGTATCATTTTTTGATAAGTTAATTCCTGTACAATGAGTTTTTAAAAAGATATTAAAAAAGTGCACAAGAATAGTAAACACAATCTCCCTGGATAACATGGTCGTTGTCTAAAATGACATTCGTAGGAAACACTAAAACGGGGAATCTGGTACAAAAAGTCATTAAATAACCTACTGAAGTAACATCAAAAAGTATAAAACTTACCGTAAAAATTAACATGTCCGCTTAACTGGCCAAACAAAATTACTTTGTAGTCTTACTAGATGCAAGAAATTAATTGAGAAGCACGTGGAAAATTTTGACTTCAATCCTTAGGTCTTCAAAAAGGCCCGTTTCTGATAATTTGCTCTAATGGTAAACTATTTACTGATCCAAACCAAATTGCAAATGAGTTTATGAATATTTTGCAGGTTAGGTCTTCATTACCTGCTATTATTAAACATTCTAGTAGGATTATCATTCATATCTTAAACTAAAACACTTTAATGCCACTTGTTTTTTTTTACGACTCAACTAAGTGGAAATATTTAAGATAATTGAAAAGTTGGAAGCACAAAAAAGTACTGGTCATGATAATATAAAATCTGATCTTGTTAAACAAATCGCAATGAATTTCTTTATCCCCTCCAAAATTATTTTTAATTTGTCTTTAGTAGTGGAATTGTTCCCACTGCTTTGAAAATTGCAAAAGTTGGTTCCCTATTTACAAAAAAGAAAACCCTGAAATATTGGAAATTACAGACCTTTTTCTGTTTTATTACCATGTTTTTTCAAAAAATCTAGAACGTACAAAGCATATAAGTTATGATTTTTTATTAAAAATGACATTTTGTATAAAAAAGCATACGGAAGGTTCGATAATATGCTACTATATATGGCTGTTTTTAGATTTGACAAAGAATATCAGCGAGGCTATAGAGAATAATATGCATCGTGGGAATTTTTTATGGATGTTCAAAGCCTTTATCTACCAACGACCATAACCCCCGCAAATTTTAAGTGCTTTGATAAATTCTATGATTATGGTGTCGTGGAATCTCACATACTGGTTTTCAGGTTAATCTTTCTGATAGAAAACCATATGTACTTAATAAAATGTCGTTTTTCATCATTCACAATTTCAAAGTTTCATCAATCACCATATAAATGTAATTTGCGGTGTACCCCGGGGTTCTATATTTGGTGCCGCTACTTGTTTATTATATATATGAAGTGACATTTGTTTTACATCAAAAGTGTTGTCATTTATTTTTTAGTTTTGCTGATGACACAACTGTGTTTTTTTTCCCTCGGACCAAGACTTGACATTATATGATACAATGAATAAGGAGTACAAGAAAGTGTGTACGTGTTCAAAAACTCAGCATCAATTATCACTTAGCATCAAAAACTAACCTAATTTTTTTGGGACCACCTTCAAACAAACAGTTAATAAGATTAACCGCTCTATTTATTTAGAATGGTTGTAAATAACTCGTCTTTCGATGCAAAATTTCTTGGTAAACTATGAATGAGAATTTGACTTGGGAAACCTCAGATAACATATCTGCTAGAATCTGGGCGTTTTAAACAAAGTTAAAGCACTTCTTAACCAAAGGGTTCATTTATCATTATATTGTTTCATAATTTTAAACCTCACTTGTCTATATGGAATATTGCTATGTGAAATGCAAACAAAGAACACCTAAGTTAAAATATTTAAACTTCAAAACGGGCTTTACGAATAATCTCAAACAGTTCTTATTATGTCATACGAAACCTTTGTTTGAGAAGTATAATACACTTTAATATTTTTTGAAATGTATGCTAAAGAACTAAGGTAGTTTCATGTTTAAGTATAAACATGGCTTACTTCCGAAATCTTTGACCATTTATTTACTGACTTAGAGAGTCCTATGCATATAATCCGAGAAACAAAACAAATTACGGATTGAATCATAAAATAACGACTTTGTTAACTCTGACCAAAACTTTGGAAAATTTACCCTACTACTGTCAAGACGGCTGCAAATATAAATTTCTTAAAAAAAAACGTATATCATCTTTCCATCAGGGCAATGTAAATCTAAAATTGATGATTATAAAATTGTTCACAATTGGTGTACATCAAAAAGTGGTTTTCTTATTCATACCGTTTCTAAATTGATTCGATATTATTTTCTTTGTACTGTTGATTATTGATTGCTGGACAAACACCTTTTCTAATTCGATATTTTTTAGTTTTTTTTTTTGGAATTGTATTATTATGATTGTTGGTTATTCTTTGGTTTTAACTGAGACCACGTTGTCGTCTTGTTATGTTTTTGTGTGCGTCACTGTTAATGTTTTGTCTTTCTGCCATTGAGCGTGTTAATGCTAAAGGTTGGTTCACACTTTCCTCAGGCTTTGCTTTTTGTTGCACCTCCTCCCTCTTGTCTTTTAATTATAAATTGTGTTTGATTATATGATTGGGTTTAGATGGAAATCATTATTATGATTATGATTATGAATTAAGTAGGTGTACAGCTTACACGAGGAACTTTTCAATTGGGCACCCCAAGGCATGTTTTACACTAGTTTTGTCTTTGTTTAAATAAAAGTGATCAAATTACAAACAGAAATCCACTTAAGGAGCAAAATATATGTTCTGACACAATTTTTGATCAGGAAATGATACCTCAAGGTTCCTCGTGTAAGCGGGACACCAAAAATTAATTTCGCTTTTTTTTTTTGCAAATAAGACTGAAGTGGAATTTTTTTTATATTTTAAAAAAGAAACCATAAATATGAAGCAAATTAGGTACAATTGTCAGCAAACAATGTGTGTTAAGACACTGAATATGGGACATCAATTTGCCCCAACGTAATATTTGGCGGGACACGACACCAATGGCTTCAGCAAAACAACTAAAACAGGGCACAATTTTCCAGCTTGTTGTATTTTCACTAAATATTCATCCTAAATTATAAAAACTAGATAGCAGCAAGAACCTCATTAACATTAAAAATATAAAGGAATAGTTGATTTGAAAAGCAATTACTACAATAACAGCAGAGTAGACAGTAGTTACTGCTTATCGCAACTATTTCATCAGAAACTCTTTATTTTCAGTATCACTTAAGATTCGCTCTTTTAAATAAACAGATTTATTACTCCGGTGACACATCAGGTCATCGTGATGGTTCCATGCATATTACTTGTATTGAGAGAAAACTCAAGAAGCCTGACAAAACACACTAGGGGCTATGGACCACATTTTCCTTCCCCTTCTCTCTCTCTCTCTCTCTCTCTCTCTCGCCCCCCCCCCCCCTCTCTCTCTCTCTCTCTCGTAATATCTGATGTACGGATGAGAGTTTTGTGATTTTCGGTAAAAGACCATTTGCACGATCCCCAGAATGCATCTCGTATTGTGCCCATTTCCTCAAGTCGGCTAAAAATGTACGGTTAAGAGCGTACACAGAATACCAGAAATCTTAAAGGTCCCAGGAAATGAGATGATAAACCTAATCCAAATCTTTACGGGACATTCCATTCCAATAAACAGGGCCAGAAAAAAGAATACACTACCAGTGACATCATTAGTGAAACTATTGATTTTCAGTCAGTGTCATGAATAGATTCACAGCAGTCACCTGGAATTTTCTATTACTCTCTGAAAAATCAATAGTTGTACTAATGATGTCATCACCAACCTAAATATTGAATGCTTTCTTGCCCCTCCTTGTAGACTTGACACAAACCACATCAATTCTATTTGCATTTCCTGGGACCTTTAACCTATCTGTGACGTTGCACTATAGTTGTGTAATCGTCCAGGTGACAAGTAGGGCACAGTTACGATAGAAAATATCACTTTTGTCGTGAATTCAACACCAGTGCTTTTGATTGTTTTTTCTTCCTTTGATAGTCTCCTACACTTCTACTACAGTATTGAAGCTTAACTCATCACGTGAAAAGATACTTTGTGAGTGTATTTTAGTCACTGTTCGGCGACGCGAACGAACAAGATTTTTTGTTGTTGTAAACATGAACTCTGGTACAAGTTCCCGGATGGAATGGGCACATACGAGATGCATTTCGGGGATCGTGCAAATGGTCTATTGGCCGACTTTTAAATGCGCTTTCCATGCATAAAACTCAATAGACAAAACACATTAGGGGCTATGGACCCCCATTTTTTTCTCGTGATATTTGATTTACGGATGAGAGTTTTAGTTGTCATTTTGGTAATTATCGGACTTTTAAATGCGCTTTCTTCATAAAAAAAAAAAAAATGAATTAAATCAATAAAAGCATACTTTTTAAGCGCGCACCCAATTTTCAAATTTGTGAAAATTATGCACAGATTTTGTGTATTATCTTAGTAAACTAACTAGCAAGGAGCTGTGTGGAAAGAGTTTGCGCTTCCGGATATTTTTACACACAAGTACTTTAGGCTTCTGATATCCAAAAATTGATGGAAGCACTTTGCCCACCCCCTCCCAACCCACCCCACCCCCCATGGATCCCAGCTTGGGTTTCAAGGTTATAGAGGGGTCAAAACTTTTAAATGTTCCGATTGTGTGAAAAGAACACCACGATGTTTGCCTGGCTACAAGGCTTCCAAAAAGGTATAAGGACGAGGACAGGACAACACATGCTATGCAAAGTAATCAAGCAAAATCAGAAGTGATGACAGGTATGTGCAGAGGTATCAACCATTATAATCACAATTACGTACTTTTTATTTTTGAGTTATGAAATAATCTGTGTTTTTCTTATATAAGTGCCTTATCAAGTGATTGCCTAAAATACGAATTTAAAATGTTAAATCTATATAGGTCTTTGTCTAGAGTATATATCAAGTTCAAAGGGTAATCGCATGTAGCGCAAGATCATTATTGTTCGTTTCCCCCAAATTTTATTTTCCGTGTTTTGAAAACAATTGATTTCCTTCCTTCCACCTTATATAACATCCCGATAATAGCATTTATTTGCCTGATTTTGTGTTGCCTTATAATCTCAAAATGTGGTATTAATTTCGTGAAAACATCCTCCGGCAAAGTGTTTTTTCCTTACTACCCCCCAATCCCCTCGGACCACCACCCCACCATCACACAATGCTGAGTGAAATACCTTAGGCACTTATGTTCAGTTCAGATTCACCGCCGTCCAAAGAATGACTGAGATCCGTCGTTAAACAGTTTATTGGTTGATTCACTGTACATATTTCACGGTTGATTAAGGTTACGCCCGAGTGCAAAGGAAATCTACACGTGAATTCAAGATGAGCTTGTGCAACGTCGTAACTAATAATGACAAGGATGTAGCTGATGTAATTATGTAAACTGCTCTGCGCTGCTACCTAAAATGTAGAAGAAAAAAAGACCAAATAAATATATAACCGATAACTTACAGGGCATTTCGACCACCCCCTACTTGACTCAAAAAGTGAGATTTTTATTCATCTGAATCCCCGGCCGTTAACATTCGTATTCCATTAATCTTACGTGCAAATCAAATTCGGGATCTATCGTAAGAAATTCGCAATTTTTCTTTTCTGTCCGTTTACGGACTATTGCATAGTGGCCTAACGGACCGTGGGAAATACGCATTTGCTTCATAACACAAAATCCGCAAGGGGTCGGATCACTAAAAGTTTGTAAATAGCAGTTCCAGGATATCTAATGACAATGAAGAAAACAGAAGGTGCTGGATCACGAAATGCACCTTTAACCGGCTCAACATAAGTCGATTTATCCACCATGACCGGTTCCATCAGCCTTTGATTTGAAGCGGTCCCAATTTATTTCACAGTGTAATATTCGAGATGGTCTGTATTACTCATCCTTTAAAGGAACATTCAGATATCTGGAATTGCGCCCTCAGTTTGACAAAGCCGATTTTGCATGTACATTTTACGTATCCCTCAAGTAAATGACAACGATATTTTCATTATGCAGCTAGTGCTAGACGTTTGTCTTATACTCGCGGATCCGGCTAATCTATTGACATCGGTGGCTATTACGAACTAAATATACAAATGGACTAATAAATTAATGGAGTGTCAAAATCATGGTATTTTCATCATAGGTTTTATTTTGTGGCCTCCGAACTACGGCAAACATCAGGCAGTTATGCCACCAGCGGATCTATGGTCCAGATCTAAGGTGACTGAATATTGGAGAGGAGATGATAGTTATTTGCCGCTTAAATCTGAAGAAAACATCCGCATCAACAGTAAACATGAACAAGGAATAAAACATGCTGAAAATCTACCATCACGTCAACCCTAAAAGGCCCGGGGCGGAATCCGCCCCTCCCCCTCGACATTTTTGTCGTATCTCACCTAATACATGACTTTTTTCTTTGAAGCCTTGCGCTCGATTTAAGACCATTTTGAACAAAATCGGACCTACGGTTATGACCTGCGTCCCGTAATCGGAAGAAAAACTATTTCCCATTGAAGTACCGGAACAGCAGAATCCAGTTTTTTTGTGCTAAGGTTTACAGTTACATTATGTTTTTATCTTTATTAGTGTAGTAAGAGCATGTGTGGCATACTTTGGACCACATCATGGCCAAAAAGTCCATTGCTTGAAATTTTGGAAGATTGCTTATTTGAGATTACACACTACCTCTTAATTTATTCGGTAGAAGGAAAGAGTTCCACTTCGGTTTCCAGCGCACGCATCCACTGGAAAACTACCATTCGAGTTTGCATTTGCTGGAATAAAACTTTCATACAACACAACAAAACTTGTCACTTACACAGTGCGTACTTGTCCCCATCAAATGTCGCACAGCGGTGACTTTTCTATTAGCTATTCCTACCTTTTTCGCGCAAATTGGGATTTTCGCCTATTTTCCTGTGGAAATGCAATTTTGCCGGCTCCCGGAATTTTCATGACGTCATTGTGATCCACACCCGGGAATCCTAAATAAATCGGATCGGACACTCGATCAGAGATGGATGCGTACTGCAAAAAAAAAAAAACAAACAAAACTGATCTGCATGAAATCTTAGCGTTATAGTTTTCTCCATCCGTACGTGGTCGCTATTACGCTACGTTTTTTTGTCACCCCATCCCCCGGCTTACGTCTTAATATACGTTTACATAGAGTTATAATACTCTATGTCCGTTTATGCATAATTAATTAGGTAGCTTATCGAAAATGGTGCGCTATCACTATCGCTATCGAAATTGTCTATGACCATTTGTACACAGTTACACCGCCTGGCCACGACTAGGTATAGTGGTACTTATTTTGATATTATTATAAAGAGGATGACCATAGCTATCCAATGGTATTAAAGTCGAATAAATATCGGGTTCTTTATTGAATTCCCTAGGTGATGGTAACCACCCCCCTCCCCCCCTTGGTAAACCGTGTTACCTAACAAATTGGCAAGACGATGATTAAACGTACGTGTGATTTTGTTTATTATCTTGCACTTTAAGAACTCACGTTAGTGCCTCTGGTGCTGCATCGTTGAGATCCCGATCTTTTAGCCTCTCTAATAGGTCGATCGGTCTTCCATTGCGATAGACGAATTCAAGCTTCGGTTTGTATTAAATTTTCCTTTTAAGGGTGTAAAAAGAAACTGCATATAGAAATATTTCTCAGAGAATTACTCAGAGAACTACTTACTATGTATTAGGAATAATTTATTGCAAGGCTCCGATATACTCTACCTAAAGACCATCAATGTCCCAATTCGATCCGCTCCTACAAATACCAGAGCTCTCTCCGTCGATTTCGCCGATCGTCAATGGATTCACAATCCACACCCTAATACAAACAAACCAAAAAGAACTTCATTATTTTGTTAAAAAACCAAAAAAAAAAAAAAAAAAAAAAAGAAAATTTATTTTCAGTAAGAAAAAAAGAAACCAACAAACAGTAAATATACAGTTCTGATGCTATTCGCTGAAGCGAAGGACATCTCTCCTGACCTCACACCTATACGAGGAGTTCTATCGCTCCTTTACACCCTGCGTGATAGACCAGTTGGCAAGAGCGTCGTGCGAGTTATACGAAAGTCCGCCTGTGTTTCGATCTCTGCAAGCGCAGGGTTTTTTTTTTCAACACTAACGGCGGCTGGCCATCTCCAGGGATACATCCTTGTCCTACTGGAGAACTAAGAGGCCAAATATCGGTCATAGGTGTTTCGATAGCCCATATGCAACCCGTCCGTACTATACATTAAAATTCGAAAATTCTTTACAGTAGAGTTGACGGTCCATCTTCGACGGATTTTGGATAGTAACACATTTTTATTGATACTATTAAAATTCAGAATTTTTCGTCAAGATTTCGTTGAACCGATGAGTACGTCTAAATGTGGAATTCTTCGCCGCCACCGCTTACTTCCCTACAGGGTGTCCCATAAAAGTGTGCAGCATATACACTCCGTTTCTCAAAAACACTGAAGCTTGAATTCATTTTCATGTAGGTTATTAATTTTACTCTTTTGTAGAAATCGTGCAAATCCATGACAATCTGCCCCACTCCAAACCCAGAGATATAATGGATTTAATCTGTTTTTTCACTCCTTCCAATGGGATTACACATTTAACATCATTTTGTATCCGTTCTGCTGTCGGGTTGAGCGATCTCCAGCACATTGAATGAACTGCTTTGTATTCATGCATACCATTAAATATTATAACTGAGGAATATTAGTTTTTTTAGGTTTAATTAAATGGCCAAATATGTATTAGAATAATAAACCGCAATGACTAAGCCTACAGTTGCATTCTAAATAATTATTATCAACACAAATATAGGTCCTATTTTGTTATCGCTACCTGTAGAGTTTCCATGATAAATAGAAAAACTTGTAAACTAAGTGCCACATGTGTTGGCATATCATATTCATATTTTTTTACAAGAAAAGAAATTAAATAGCTTATTGATTGAAAGGCCTTTGCTCAGCATGGCCTGTTTGCCTGCCACATTTTAACCAACCCAAATGTTCTGACACAACAGATACCAGTACGTTTTTCTTGTCGCTTCTCGACTTGGGGAACGTTTATAAATAACACAATTGGGAAGCATGTTAACATTCATTTCATTTAACTAAGCTACGAGGATCACACATTTATTAATTTTTTTACTTAAAATTGACTTTAATCTAAATTTCCATAAACATCCATTGCTTCTTAAAATCTGTCCTTAATGCCCAACCCTACCCGAATTGACTCTTTCACAGGTTAACCCCTTTATGAAAATGAATATTGTCAGCTTTCATCTTTAAAAGTTTTTATTGGTGAGATTATATAAGACATTTGTTTTTTTCAGTTACAGCAACTGTAATTAATTGAGCATATCACGTTCAGGTTCCGTCCGTTCTGAGATTAGTCACCGCACGCGATTGAACCACAATCTATCTGATGTACGATAATCAACGACTGTGTAGGATCCCATTGGATGGATGAAAAACAGATAACTTTAATAATTGGTTATATCTCTGGTAAGTAATGCGTGGACGGATTGTCATGCGATTTGCACAATTTATACAGACGAGTATAATAATATCTTCATGAAAATGAGAATCACAGCTTCAGCAGTTTTTGAGACATTGGAGTTTATCTGCTTGCAACACTTTTTTTTGGGACATCCCGTCTAAAATTACACAGCTTTAAACGCAACCTCTATTTCCACTTCTAATTTTTGAAACTCCATTAATTGTGTACAAATTTCAAGGTTCCTCACTTTATAAAAATCATAGTTTAATAGCAAGCAGGGAGCCTTAAAGGTCCCAGGAAATGCAAATACGTAATTGATGTGGTTTTGTGTCAAGTCTACAAGGGAGGGGCGAGAAAGCATTCAATCTTTGGGTTGGTGATGATAAATCCTTAGTTACTATTGATTTTTCAAAGTAATAGGAAAATTCCAGGGTGACTGGTGTGAATCTATTCATGGCACTGACTGATAATTCATAGTTTTCCCTAATGATGTCACTGGTAGTGGATTTTTTTTTTTTGTGGCCCTGTTGATTTTATTGGAATGGGAATGCCCCGTAAATGATTTGGACTAGGTTTATCATCTCAATTTCCTGGGACCTTTAACATTTTTATTTAAAAGTTAATTCATAAAATACCGAAGTAAAAGCCAAGGTTTATTTATTCGCAAACGAGTATACAGAGATTTTATATCTTACTTTTTGTTAACACTGATAGACAGTTACGGTAATAATGCTCAAATACATAATATCTATCTTGCCAATAGATTACGTAACAACTGAATGAATTTATTTTCATAGAGGCCGCTCTTATTGGTGTATATTTCTATTTTGTTCAGTTATATGAGATTAGGTTTTAAATTACTCAAAGATAAAAGTGAACTTTGCGAGAGGAGGCCAGGACTCGGAAGCTCTCAACGGTTGCCCATCGAATGTACCTTATCTAACAACCTTGCGTGCGGGTAAATAAGGCGGAGGACATAGCTCTTCTCACAAAAATAAATTAAAACCAACCATCATCACAAACACACTCACTCACTACATTAAATGTTTTTATTCATGCACTCTCGTTGCTATTCGTTCAGAATTCCTTAACCGTTCTACTGCCTTTAATTTAACCAGTTCAAAATCATTAACAAATACGATAGTTTAAATGACAAGAAAGTCTGTCATCACCATACCACTTGAACCTATTTTGACTAGACGCTTTGAAGGATCTAACACGAGAAACCAGGAAGGCTTGGAAAAATTAAACGACCATTCACAGACCCATCGAGAACAGACATCTCGTACTTTCATCACCACAAGTTGCAAGAGCGCCATCATCGAGCAAACACGTTTTTTGTGCATTTAGAGGCAATGCGAAACTCAAAAATTGACAGCGATGTAAGAATGGACCGTTTCATCAAAATCACAATCTGGATTGGACGTGTTACCGCCAAATGTCTTTACAACATTAGCTTACCTCGATCATCGAAGTTGTGAAAGTTAACTTCAGCTTAGCTTGTTCAGCAAGCTGTTATAAATACTCACTTCACCTAATAGCTTGATCAGGAAGAAAGAGAAACTTGCGAATCTAATAAGCACCATCATGTAAAATAATATAATATTTTTTTTTTTTTTTAATTTTTCTATTTTTCATAGACATGATAATATAATAATAATAATAATACTAATAAAACTAACCTTTATATGGCGCCTAACAAATACCACACTGCGCCTTACAGAGAAAAAGCACAATTATGAGAGATCATCAATTCTTCTGGAAAGATGATTTTTTTTCGGCCGCTTCTTGAACAATGTAGTTGACTTTTCTTTCTTCAAGCACATTCCAAAGGCAGGGAGCTGCAACCTTAAATCACCTACGCCGCTTTCTTTTTAGAGCGGAAAACTGTGAAACGGGTAGCATCAGAGGCCGAACAGTAGTCCTTTGCCTATAACTGCCTGAAATACTATCAAGGTGCAAACTGATAAGATCAGCGAGATAGGTAGGAGCTTCATAGGATTCTTTGAACATATCATCAACATTAAAGATAATTCTTTCCTTAACAGGAACCAGGTAAAGATTTTCGGAGGCGTGACAAGGGCTGGTCCCGTCCACACGCAAACACCAGGCGCGCAGCTTTATTTTTTGATCACATTTCAGATGTTGTTGTTTGACTTGTTTCGGGTGTAATGATACCACTGGAGTTTGAAATGAGAAGTTTTTAGGTCCTGAATAATACCCCTCTTATTGTTTTAATCATACGTAACCGGTTTCGGTGAGCGCAATGTCAAGCTTTTGTTCTGGACTTAGAGTATCTGGTTCGTCGTCAGCGTTTAATACTTTAGGAGAGAACTGGTGCATGTAACTACTTTGCAACGCGTCTCCCCGATCTAAACCTAAAATAAAAATGCAATATGACATCATGTTCTACTAGTATTCCACACCATTGTTATTGTATAGACTCATCATCCCTTTGCCACAGAGGATGAACATTTAGAGCCTATTTTATAAAAGATGTACTGCGTTCAACTGGATTCCAACATGACGCAATGTTCTCCACTAACATCCTACTTTTATTTGATACGAGTGTTATACGGCCCGAGCTTATTCGTTGTATGTATAATGTTACAAATATAAATAGTCCAGCGTAGAAGAAGCCACAGTCCCTGATATGACCTTGCACAAGAATCTGGACAAAGTTTTTTGATGGTTTCTAGGCAACAATTGACCTGCGAATTCTAAATCTCGGGCTGCAACTTTGTCCTCCTTGAGCATTTTGAGATAGGGAGGGTAAATTACAGGAGAACATTTGTAAATGTTTCGTACATGGTTAGAAGTTGTATACACAAGTTCAGCTTGTCCTACTTCTGAAGCAGTGCAAACATAAGAAAAAAAATTATACAACATTCATTATTACCACCAAAATTCTTTCCGTCACTAAGAATACGTTTACATTTATTTTTTCTTGTTCCAAGACATATACAGATATTTTGTTTTTTTTTTTTTTTTCACTCATAACAAACACTATTTACGTGGCCCAAGCCTCTTCAAACGTTAAGAGATCACCCGCCTCGATGTTCATGATACCTTATCCATTCTTTGATAAAAGGGACTCAATAGCTTGTACAAACAATCTATTCAATTGATCTGGTATGAAACCTTTACATAAAAAAGTCTCATGTAAATGGGTTTCAACATGCTATTCAGTTGAACAAAGTGAGCAGGTTACGGCTTTTTATTTTTGATCTCATCACATCCCCTCCAATGAATTCGTACCATCGATAATAATATGCGGGGTTATTGGCAGGAATAAAAAATCAGATTGTAGCTTGTTATGTTGATGAATATTCATTCAATCTTTCATACATTTATTTCCATCAAAAACATCAACAATTATTATCATCATCGGTCGTGGTCACGACCTAGTGTCGAATCTGATTTTTTTTGGTCAATTGAGTTAATAGGTGATTCTGGTGTTGCATTGTTTATGTATTCTTTTAATTGTCCCCAAAATAAAAGGAAATTAACATCTCCTAACCAAATTAGCCGCAGTCGAATCACAACACACCCATTGGTATAAAACGGGTTTCACAAACAACTCGAATAACGTATTCGATACCTTAGCGTGTCCAATATCTCAAAGTACACAGATAAACTGCGAACGAATAGTATTCGCTGGGACAAAAAAATTGCTACTTCAGTAATCAAAATCGATAATATTTCGTCAAATTTAAGCAATCGGGGAATTTACCTTTCTTTATGGGGGATTGGTCATGTTATTCACATTTACATTTTTGTGTTTTTTTAACGTTCACGCCAAGACCTCCCCCAGGCTGGCAAATGGGTCCCTTAACACTTAAGTGACCAAGGGGGGGGGTGGGTTTTCGCGCGGGCCGTAATAATTATTGCAAATTTTCATAACTAAAATACAAATATAATAGAGGCTGAGCATATGTCACATCAATATTTTGAAGATCACCACATCGATTATAGATTATAGTTTTGCAAACAATAACATATTTAATTTTTGAATTGGGTTATATTGTTACAAGCTTGTTTAATGTCAAATTTGGGTTAATTTTTAGGCGTTGACTTACCTTGTTACAATCAGAATCTGTATACAGAAATCCCTCGTCCACCGAATCATGCAGTTCTTGGATTTTGCCGTGGCATCTAATTCATCATGTACTGATTCGTGATATCCGTTATTTGAATACAGTATAAATTTTAAAAATCCACATTTTCGTTCTCTGTGATCTACATCGGAAACCCTTGGTAAGAAGCATCAAATACAATACTTTAAAAATTAATCAACCAATACATCACCCGACGATGGTTAAAATCAATGAAACTCTTTAAGGACGCTAAGGACCACACTGGGAGAGAAATATAAAATTCGTGTTGCTAAGTACGTTTCCCTGTTTTTACTGTGAAATTACATTCAACGGTGTCATTTTGATTATCTGGTATATTTCATTTTGTTCTACTTTTCAAAAATATTTAAAAAAAGAATAAATTTATGTATTTTTTTTCAGGTCAAAAGGCCCCACAACAAATCATCAACATAGAGAGATTGAGTGTCCCAAAATTGAATGGGTATTGTATAGTGTCCAATACTCTTCAAATCTCTACTAAGCCAATCACAATACTAAATGGGTAGATAAATTGTCCACTGGTAGGTAAAATATCACGTAAAAAGGAGAGTATAAAAACTTCCACAGTGATTTCAAATTTTGTGTGTGTCCGATGTTTGAAATGACATGATAACCTATCATGTTTTCCTTCAGGGCATTCATGGCATGAGCTGAATCCTTTTAGTGAGGAGCTGGGACCCCGGTCAAACATCATCGTTTCCCCTCACTACAGAACAGGTTTGACACCTTGGGGTATTTAGTATGGACCCTCTATAAATAATCACCGCTAGGTAGGTAAGTATCTCAAATTGTGGTGTCCACTTTTTTTCATAGGGTCCAATCTCAGTTTTTACACAGGGGGGTCACACTTTTAAAATGGGCTCACAAATCATGTGGAAATGTATGCCATATTGTCCGTCTAGTCATAAGGATTCCAAAAATGTATGTTTGTACCATCATGACCAATGCTTTTGGAGTTAATAAGGTAAATGGCTAAAAATTGTAAAAAAAGGTCACTTCTAATTGTAACCGTGGTCAAATCGGAAAGTTTGCTCCATTTGTTGAAATGATGAAGTTTGTTCATCCTTAGCTTAATGATTCAAAATAAGGAATAGTTTTGTACCATCTGCAATGCATAGTTGGCATGTTATGGGACAAAATAGGGCAATGGTCAACATAACCCAATTGGTGTTGACCTTCTTTGACCCTTATCTCCGTAGTAAGCATTTAACATAACACAAACTAGACCTTTTAGTAGTCCGTCTTTACCCTCAGGCAATTACTTGCAAGTAATTTAAAATTATATCGGATAAACTTTTAATGTTGACCCCTTTACAAATCGATATGACCTTTTTTACCATTTTACCTTATTTATAACTCCAAAACCAATGGTCGTATGTGGTACAAACTATACATTTTTTTTGGAATCCTTATGATTAGATGAGCAATAGGGCAACATTTAAGAACTATTGGGGCATTTTAAAAGTTTGACCCCTGTGTAACTTAAATTGCCCCTATGAAAAAGTGATACCACAATTTGAGAGTACTACCTACTAGCATTGATTGAGGGTTCCAGACTAACTACCAAAAGTGTCAAAAAGCTTTTCCTGTATTGGAGGTACGACTCCTTAATAAGGCCCCTATGATATTCTGCTCCTCCCTCTATTTTACCTAGAAGTTCAAAATAAAACCTGAAAAGAAATATTCACAGTACATATTGTCTTCCCATGATTTGAGGTGATGAGTTTTACACGGTCCTATATCATGCAATCCAGGATATGGTCAGGCTTGCCATCGTCCTGAAGATGCTGACAATCTGAAGGAGTGATTCTGATATGAGGAGTACTATAATGATCCACGACCACAATCCGCTCGGCACTCTGAGCTGCGCTAACGTTACTAAACTTTTGCCCGGAAAAACTTGAATGACCACGCTACATTAGAGTACCTTCGTTAAGGTAGCAAACCAGTGGTTACTTGGTATATATAACAATTTCTTTGTGTTTAAGTTTCTGTTTTTGTTTAAAATATTATATTTTATTTATTTTATTGTGAATATTGATGTGACTATTTGGACATTTGTTTTATCTTTATCCTATCTGTGGACATTGGTTGGCTATTTTCCCTAATTTGACATTCAACTTTAACATTTGACCTGAAGGCTATTCAAAACAGCTGATAAGGCCAAGCCTGTTAAAAAGGTATATTGACCTTATAAAATAAAAGACTGTGTTCAGCTCTATTTATTGTTTTCAGTTTAACAAACCAATATTTACATAATAAGAGGAGCAAACTACCGAGTGTCTATTGCCTTCAAGCATCCCTAATTTCCTGTCCATGTGGGGCGACATCTCAGAATCGTTAGGATCGAGCAACGGAAAATCACCATTAAATGCATCATGTGTATAGCCGCTGCAGAACATGACGCGTCGGAAATGTCTCCATGTTACCTAATACCTAATACGATCATTTAAAAGAAAGCAATTTGTAGCATAATAAGATGTGCCAGCATAATATCATATTTACCCAAACGAATCACCCACTCGGATAATCATTATCACTGAACTGCCCTACTTTGAATTCGCCTCCAATTTTAGCATCAGTCCATTGCCGGCCTCGGGGTGTTTCTAATTCTATATGAAAAGGATCCTCCGTCGTTTAGCCGTGACAATGTACCCAGCTCCACCAGTCTTCAAAAATCTATTAATAAGAAAAGTAGTTTTTTAAAATTGACTCCGTTGATTTTTCCAACAAGGTTTTATAATTAAGATAATTAAGGCAAGAAAAACGGATGGAAGAGATGTTCGAAGGAGGAAGATTTCCATAGGATTGTAATTGAAAGTTGAATTTCAGTGGAGAAAGAATATAGGTAGAGTCTGGAATAGCATACGAGAAATCGTGATGAGGAGAATGAGTGGGATGAGAAGGTAGAAGCTGATGTGGGTGGAAGGGCCCCATTGAGATGGTCACTCGATAAAAAAAAAAAAGAAGAAGTGATGAAGGCAAATCAGAGAAGAAAAGGAAAGGCGGCTGGGCCCTCGGAGGTGAGTATTGAGATTATTATTACATGTGGAGATAGATACTGATGGTGTGATGCTGGAGTTGTGTCAGGAGTTTAGATGGAGGAGGGATGCCAGAGGAGTGGGCAGTGAGTGTGTGGCATGAGTTGTGTGCAGATTGGGGTGTGAGCTGTTGAAGCCATGAAAATTTGTGGAGAGAATCTGGAGAATAGGTTTCAAAGATTTTGGCAAACAAAGTAGATGAGATGCAATTTGGTATTATGCCAGGGAAGACCGATAAAATGCAGTGTTTATTTGAGGAGGTTGCAAGAGAATATCGGCTAAGAGAAGAAGCTATATATATGTGAGCTCTGTGTTTTTGTAGACTTGGATAAAGACTAGTTGATAGAGACGCGAGGAAAGTGATGGAGTTGGGTGATGAGGAGAGAGGATACCATAAGCAGTGTTAGATCATGATGAGTCCTGTAGAGAGCAAAGACGAAGAGTTAGAGTGGACTATTGTCTTGAATCGGCGAAATGCAGGAAGGGAAGCGATGGCTATTGCTAACTACTAGTGCACGGAGGTGAATCGGCCCCTCCCGCGTTTTAGGGGTATACACCCGTATTTAAAACTTTGATTACTATCTACACGTTATAGGAAATGTAGGTAGGCGTCATTGAATCCTGAACCTACTCGAAGTAGTGAATCAACCTCGATTCTTCCTCTTCTTAGAAGTTGTGAAACTTGAAAGTATTTATTTTTCTCAAGGCGAATTCGAAGATTGTTTCCGTTTCCCATCTGATTTTACACTCACCTTCCTATTGGAAACAGCTACAGTGAATTGAGGCAAACCTTGAACTTTAAAAAATGACCCTGTAGTGAGGTATTTTAATAACAAAGGGTGCAGCTGGAAGATCTGAGGAGGGTGGGCTCAAGGTGCATACATAATGAGTTCATCATGAAACTGTCATTGTCTGAGTTAATGATCACTTTAATACTTTCTCTCACATTTATGGAATCTCCAAATTATGCATCGTATCTTACCCTATTTCGTCCGGCTGGTACAATGTCTTGATAGGCCATCTACCAAAGTTTTGATTCCTGAAAGAAAAGTTTTGCTATGTTATTGCATGTGTAATTATTGTAATGGGTACGTACTGTGGTGTATCTATGTGTGTGAGTGTTTGTGTGTGTGTGTGTGTAATGTGTGTTGTGGGGGGGGGGTTGTTTTTTGTGTTTTGTGTATTTTTATATGTAAAGTCTTAATTTATTACCTTTTATGTTTAACATGTTGGCACTGGTAGGGAACACTCGAAAACCGACCGAAATGGTAGATCAAGTGTTCAGCCACAATATTGCTAAGCCAAAGTTTTTTATGATTATACTTGCACACCGCTTAGCTGCTGCAACTACATTCTGACAGTCAAAGGAACTAACCTTTACTTGGCCCGGGCAACATCCTTTGGTCGTGTATCATCTTCAACCTCACTGTTGACCGTCCTTTACCCTTGGAAAATTAGTTGTGATACGTAACGAAATGCCGATGTTTGGAGCAGCAGATGAAGGAAAATTTGAATATTTTGGAGAAAATTTTATGGGTTTTGACCGTGTTCTGGGCTGATTTTAATGAAAATGAATTTTGATAGATCTATGGTAATCACTTGGTGAGCATCTACTCACTATTATGACTATTATAAAACGATTTTAAACACTTCTGGGATGAGCGGAAAATCAATTGCACTACATTGCACTAGCTGTTAGTCAATCATTATCTGTCCAGGTTTCCCTTTGAAGTCCTGCTACTGGTATCCTGGTAACCATTACTACTGCCCCGGGCCAGTTTGTCGGTGGCTAAACCTTCACCCCCTCGGATTTCTAAGAAATATGATGATGGAGGGTAGCTGGTTACCCAGTAGAATGAAAAGAAGAGTCTAACTTACAAGGGCGTTAGCTCTGGCGAGCTAATGGCGGCCATCCAGCACATTCTGCCTGCATGAGGGCTTGGTTGCCCAAGGCTATGCCCATCGCCGAAAACTGTGGATTTGACGTCAGGAAGGGCATCCGGTAAATTATCTTTGCTCCAATAAACCCCACACAGCATAGTCTGAGTGTGAGGGGTTCCGGTTTCCCCCCGTTTATTATCGGACAACACCGGATTTAAAAGCTTGGTTAACTAACTAACTGTTAACATCGTTATGAGTACAAATAGCAAATGGAAGTTGTGTTTTTGATCACCTCAAAAATCCCAAATCAACCAAAATTTTGCCGAAGAAGTCTTTTATATATTCTTTTCACTATTAGGTATTTTCATGGGAAAATGGCGTCAAACTGCTGCAGGAATCAAACTACTTATGTGATGACCGTGTTGCCGTTGACCTTGACCTGTTGGGATTGATTGAAATTGGAATATTATATAACCAATGTCGTAGCACTTTTTAGTATCCAGCTTATGTGTGAATGGACTCTGATAATCATGCGGCAAGATGATACTACATACAAAGAGATCGTGGCTGTGCAGTCATCGATGGCTAGAATGCGTTGGTAATAGTCAATCCTAATAGTACTATTACCTCCATCTCTGTCAGTGACGTCTATATTAATGCATTTCCCAATGACTTTTCCCCAAGCGAATAGATTCAATCAACTGACCGTTTTGCAATATGGAATAACAGCTATGCAGTGATTTATCTAAGAATTAAAACAAATAGTTATTTTTGATACCAGTTGATTATTTGTCAATCACAAATTCAACAATCGCAGTTCGATCGCATACTACGAGACAATTTGCGTAAATAGAGTTTGTTTTGTAGTTTCACATGACAAACCATAGAGCTATGATTGGCGAATTTACAACGAACTTTTCTTTAGTCTTAGTATTTTTGTTGTAGCGTATTGAGGAGTATAACCACCAGATGCGTTTCTGGTCAGTAACAAAAAATGACTCGTTTGGCGGAAAAAGCGTATCCCGCTCGTACGGGAACAGCAGTAAAAAAGGGACAGTTTCCCATGAATATCTGTCTTTTCCTTCCGATTGCCTCAAATATTATAACCAGCTGGGGAGGGGGTGCCACTGCCACTTCGCCCGCTGCTTACGACACTGAATTATGTGTATGCTCCCTGTGATTATATAGAACCATAATGAATTTAAAAAAAAATGAAAGTATAAATAAGGTGTAAGGTAAAATATCAGTTTTTAAATTAAAACAAAAGTTTTAACAAACGATTACTTCATTTACCTGAAGACAAACATAAGCTTTGGTGCCTTTATTATTCAGTACGACATACCGTGTGCCAGTTCTTGTGAAAACACCGTCGTGCTATTTGTTTTCGGACAGCTGGGTCCTCTAAACACAAAACGCACTCCACGTGCAACGTACTCTTCCCATCTTTGGTGTATAAATAGATAAATCCGTTACCGCTTATACTTTTAAGCCATGATACTTTCAGTCCCGCAGCTGAGCGATTGCATGCGCACTACCGAATTTTGAACCCAAGATCCAAGTGTTACACATGCTCATGAGCAGAAATCTGCTCGCTCTATTTCGGAAGTATCTTCATGATCATGGGCTTTTTCGGCAACTGTTTTTAAGTCATGGGAACGAAACCATTGTTTCAATAATGTCCCAATGTTACAAATGGAGTTGATTCTTCCCATTGGACAACACAACTGGTTTGAGACCCTGTGTATCCCTTTGTTGCTCTTTTAATACCGTCACCTAAATGAGAGCTACCATACAGCATTGGAATCTGGTACAAATTGGGATGTCAGAAGGTCCCGTGTGGTGCAATACCGCTGTCGCCTAGTGCGTACCGCCCAATACTGCACATTAACGAAAAATATTTGGTCTCAAGCCTGCCATTTATGAAGCAGATACTGTCTTTTTATAGAAGTTTTAGCATTTTAAAACTCTTTTTATAAGTTTTAGCTTCCTTCTTTCTTGGCATATAAAAATGGCTTTTTATTTGGTTACTATTATAGAGATTTCCTGACTGCTCACCACCGACCACCATCTGAAAACACGGGACATTTACACTGTACTCGGGGTAGACAGGAAATCGCTGTAAGACCAAACAATTGTGCGTTTAGTAAGAAATTGGCCAGTTTTTTTTGTTTGCTTGTTTATTAAGTTATATATTTAGGTACTAGAATAGAGTAAAGGGTGCATCCACGTTTCGTTGAATAATGTTCCCCTGCGTGGTGCGCTATGAAAACATTTTAAAAATATGCCTTTAATGTTTTTACTTGCCTCAGAAATACCTCACATAGTTCCTAACCATTGAACAACTTACATTCATTATTCAGTTTTAAGCTTAAGCATGTTAGGTGTATCGAACATAAATAATACAAACCGCCAGCATTAAATTACGGTTATAAAAGTCTTTCATAATATAAGAACATATCTACAACACATTTTAAAAAACATTGAAATTATGAGCGTTGTACCTGTTATTAAATGTGGCAAAATATACTTTGGGTGGTGGCTTTTTCCGGTTGTCTCGACAAATTCCCGCCTTCGACCTCTAGAATAGAAACACTTCCTTCGGGATCCATAACATCAGTACCACGCATATTCACTTCCGGGGTGGCAGCATTAGCCACTACAACTGTTCGGCAATCCTGTGTGAAGGCTACACTCTCAGGCGCTGGGCCCACTAAACAGAGATCCCAAAAGGTGAACTTTGTGTTAGTCAGTAGTTAAAGAATGGTTTAAAGCTAATTATCCTATCCTTATTCTACATATTGACGGTTTTCCACTTATCTCAAAGGAAACATAGCAATTTCAAAAACACGTGTAATATGGTCTTGCATTTTAATAGACATATCTTAACCCAAAGAAAATAACCATCTAAGACACATAATTTCGATCCAGTGTTGAGACATGCTTCTGTTAAATCTGAGTTTATTTAAGCCGATTTTTTTTTCATTGTTAGCCTTGTTCAAGACGTTCTACCAACATTCATTATGATTCACACGTCTAACTGATACAACTAATGTCACAGATTAGGGAGAAATCATGCGAGGAGTGGAGCACATTTCCCCCCCTAAACTAAAGAAATAGTAATACATGGACAGAATTCACCTAATTTGATGTCTCCATTTACCAGGTCTATGTTCCATGATTCCACTGGCAAATTCAATATGTACAACTCAGCAAAGCGCCTTGTTCAATCGGCAGGGTTTTTCGCATTAGCAAGATTAAAACCACAAAGCAATTTGAACAAGGCTGTCGCCCTGAAGTAGCCACAACCATGCACGACCACAATGGATACTTGTGGTTTTATATCTAGAATAGTAGGCTCCTGAATCCAGTGGGCACAAAAGACACCAGTGAGTTCCAAAATTATTGTTTATTTAATCCTTCTCTAGAAATGGTAGCCCCTTCAATTATTTGTTGATTCAATCCTTTAAAAGGGTAACCCGTTCAATGCTAAGCACTGATTTCAAACCTGCACACACAATGTTCAAAATAATTGCGAATACATGATAAATGTCAATAATGCGATACAGTATGGACAATAGGTTTGTCGGTTCTTAGCAGGACAGCCTTGAACAAGGACTAGTTTCCCTGTGGCTTAATCATCAATCAGCCTGATCAATCTTTAAGGTAAATTTGTTCGTTATTATTTTCTTCGAGTTGTTATAGGTGCCAAATACTCCGACCGTAAAAGAAAAACTTCCGCAGATAATAATTATACAACTTGTCCTAAAAGTGATCCATCCCGGTGTGAATCATGTCAAGTGAGAAGACTCAAAATCTGAGCTGATCTTAAAGTGGACATAAGTTAAAGTATACCAAACTAACTGGCCAAAAACAGATTTCTTAAATGAAAGACAAAATCCAAATAATAAAATTAATGTTGATAATTACCAAAATTAAAAATAAAACATGATAATTAAATTATTATTAGGAGAAACTAATATTAAACGACTGACTGAATTTCAAGAAATGCACAACTTGACTGATCAGGAAGCTACCGCGTTTCTACCTTTGATTCGTTATTTTTTCGAACACCCCGACGGATTTGCCTCTGTATACTTGCTGTAAATGAAAGGGCTCCATCTTCATAATCGGCGATACTGCTCTTTGATAGGAAGAGCACGTACGTACCACAACTAGATACGGCTGGTGTATCAGTAGTCACCGCTGGTAATGTAGGATTCAGGGATTGTATCCCTTAACGTTACTAGTTATGAAGGCGTCTCCTGTATTGTAGGAAACAGGCTATTATATTAGTAGTAGTAGTGTACGTAGTAGAGTAGTAGTAGTAGTAGTAGGTTAGTCGGAGTAGTAGTAGTAGTAGAGTAGTAGTAGTTTAGTGTAGTTGTAGTTGGAGTTGTAGTATAGTAGTAGTATAGTTGTAGTGTAGTTAGTTGTAGTGTGAGTTGGGTGGTTGTGTTTTAGTAGGAGTAGTAGGTAGTAGTAGCAGTAGCAGTAGCATAGTAGTAGTAGTAGTCATGGTAGTAGTAGTAGGAATCTATTAGGACAGCAGACAAGTTTCAAAACGTAGTTGTGTTTCCCTTTGTACGTGTTTGTCCAATAAAAATAAACTTTCGAAACGGTCTCGGCCGGTGTCCTATCCAATGCAAAATTTAGGTGAATTTGTGTCCTCAGAAAAGAAATCTCTGCAAGCACTTTTTATGCAAAACGCTTTGAAAACCAATGTGGCCAGCCTGACTAACATAAAGTAAGTTAGTCTTGATGCCAAAAACTGACTACACTGAAACTGACACTAACTGTTAAAAATCCGTAATTAGAAGACAGATTTTCCGTAAAATTACGGAAAATCTGGTTTAGAAAACAATAAAAATAAAAACAAAAAAATAAAAAATGTTAATTTACGGAAATATTTCAAAATGTTCTTGCAGCAAAATTCAGGACTTGTGTTCTTTCCGTAATTTTAAATTACGGAAAATCTGTTAAAATACACATGTTTTCCCCATAATATGAGACACATTTCTGTCAAATACCGTCAAATTTCCGTTAATTGAAGGAAATTCTGTAAATTTACCCAAAAAAGTCTGAAATTCTGCTGCCCGAAATTTCCGTAAATTTACGGAAAATTTTCTAAAAGTGTAATTGCGAATTGGTCAGTCCTATTGTGTACATTCTCAAAACAGTAGCGATTTGACTGTTAATTTTATTGAGACTAACTCTACGATAAAAACGTTATGAGGAAGTAATGAAAGCAGGATAGGACTCGTAACCAGAGAGGAAAGTCAAGGGACTGCCTCTAAACCCTACCGTATCATCATAACGGGCCACTGATGTTTTGTGAGCAAGGGCGCTTAAATATATATACTCGGGCTCATTTTTAAATGATAAAGCTGCAATGCTTAGCATAGGCTATGTTGAGCACTTTCTTCAATCCCGCTTTAACATGTATAATCTCAATTGATCACCATATTCCACACCAACGGATTGTCTAGTGAGGCTACTGTTACGTGTAGACAATTAGCTGATAATGGAAGCAAACCGCTGCGCCGAACAGGACAGAACAGACAGGCAGATAAGATAAGTTAACGAGGATTTGTGGCGATTTCTTTTGTTAAAGGCACTATCAGTGATTTTACTAAATCAGAATATCGAAAAAAAATCATTCAAAAAATAAGAATTTGGCATGTTTGCAACAAGGATTCGTATCCTAATCAACCTAAAAGTGGCAAGACCAAGAGCATATCCGGTTTAAGGACAACACTCGGCCATTTCAGTCATTACTGTCGTATACGGACATTAATGCTACACGTAATTGAATGGAGATCCATATCTTTGAAACACTGATGTTGTCTGCCTTTTCTGTCATTTTTTTTTCAGTTGGAAAAACACCGCGGGCATTCTATTGACGATTCTTCACTTTTAAGGTATTTCTACAATTGCAAATATTTGACTCTTTTGGGGTAGATTAATGATTAGTGTCTTTAAAAAATTAGACGCACAAATAGCAAACTTGACACACAAGTTCAGTACGGAATAAAGAAAATACATAAGAAATGAGTCACACTTCAGTTATACCTCAGCATGATACCTCAGTTAGCACAATAAAAACAGAATATAGAAAGAAAGAAAGACAGACAGACAAGTTAACCAGAGTTAAAGGTGCGTGTTCCGATCGTTCTTTGGGACCCCTGATTACGGAGTGTATCGATTTTGATAGTCAGATCGACCCCCAAGGCCGTATTTCTAATTGTCGTCCTGAAATTTGAGCCCTCAACTCCATGTCATTCCCAAGATTTAACACACAAAACCGCCGCTTTAGTGGTTAAAACATCAAATTAACCACAGTATGAATAAGGCTTTGCAACAAGCATTAATGCGTCTACCATCAAAACGCAAGTTTGTTTTACAACGGTACTTGATGGGGTTGTATGGGCAAGTAGTGCAGGCTCTCATATTACAGTAGAGACAAAATACACATAAATCGGAACAAGACACATTTAAACAATTTTAATAGACACACACAACTGGCTATGAGACCAAAAACAATGACGGAATTTAGTGGGACAATAAAAAAATAAAGTCACAAAAGTATACTGTAGATAGCACACACCCAAAAAAAAAACAGATATGACAGACAGACAACCCGACAGACAGACAGACAGACAGGCAGGCTTTTAAATAGATTAGACTCACTGCGGTTTGTAGACTAAATGATCTTTGGTCATATGCCGCACTTTCAATAGCGTCACCTCCATACTCGTACACAGGGTTACCTGTATGTCATAGGATGAGGGCAAATACAGTTGTGAAAATGGTGTCAAAAGCAAGTTTGGCCCGTTTAACTCTGTAGCTTTGAAAAAGATAGCGCCGTCAGCGAGTTGTAAATAAAAAAAGATCCCGGTCGCCGCTCACAGTAAATAGAAAAAGAAACGCCCAAGTGTGTTTAATTTAAGAGTTAAACCAAAAAGGTAAATGTAGCACGCACACATATGTTTGCGAATTGAAGTCGTAGGCGTGCGCGTGCAAGATGAGTCTTTATTCATGTACCATTTCTTTCGGTACGTATGCCTATTACATTGATCCTTATCTCACCGATATCCCGTACGCTGGACTTGAAATCTGGTCATTTACAAGACCTACAATCTAAATTCTCTATTCGCCATTCTAATCAGTGAGTATTTCCATAAGGTTGCCCCATGTGTGCTGACATATCTTCCCGACAACCTTTCATAAGTCCATTTTATATGTCCCAATACGGCAGTTTTCTTCCCGTGATTATTTTAGCGTTTCCTAACTTCGTGGGAAGAGGCCTAACGCCTCAAACCAGGCTAAGTTTGTCACTCTTTTACTCTAAATTCAACCTAAACACTTAAGTGGACAATGTCTTTCAACTTCCGTTGATGGACAAGGGAATTTCATGCATGGACAAACCCCCCTCCCCCCTTATGGAAACCACTTCCCGAAGGAATTTTTGCAACAAATTTATCCCGATACCCCCACATGCATGGTCTTAATTCAATAACCAAATTTTAATTGTTCAAGGCAATAAAATTAGAATTACACAAACAAAATATTATTTTCAAATTTGGAAAAGAGGAACACAAATTAACACAACGTGCCTAATCATTCCCTGCACAAATATAACATGTTGAATAACAGGTTTAATATGTGTTCTAACATGCCCAATATCTCAATACTGAACACAAATGATGTGTCAATTTTAATATTTCATATTTTGGGTACATGGTATCGGGTGTCATGTATTTCCCCATTAGTTTGTACAGTGCGTGATGGAGGTATGGCAAAAAAATCAAATTTGAATCACTATCAGCATATAAAGGGTTAACGATTTTTATACTTTATTGTTTTTAATTACATTGTAAATACTTAAACAAGAGGAAAAACTCTCAATTACTTGTTTAATTAACATTTCTATTGACCGTCTGGTGGACCGGTGGACAAAGGGGGGGGCTCTAGGGACCCACCTAATTATCTCATTATCTATATATTTTTTTTCATGAAAAGATGCGTATGATAAGTTGCGACAATTACAAAAACTATATGAGTCACAAAGAATCATGTTATCGTAAACTGGCAAAATGATAAATGAAAAAGGGGGTCCCTATGACCCCTTGTCCCTTAAAAGTGTGTTAAAGACTAAACCTAAGCCATGCCCTAAGTTATGTCCTAGGAAACTGTGGCCCACTGGTTGTGCCTGTCCTTTGGTGGCTGGAAGTCCCCGGTTCAATCCCGGCGGAGGCAACTCGCTAGGATTTAATGAGGCACTATATTTCTGATTTATTTGTACTGAATATTGATTACAATTTATCATTTCTTCTATCTGTGGTTCATTTGGACTACGGCAAACGCCGGAAACATGCGTATAGATACCTCGTCCCTTCGGAGGAACAAGTTCGTCGGTTCCATGGTGCATGGAGAGGCGACTTGTAATGTGAAATCTCATTTTTCGACAAGGGGGTAACCATTGACTCCACCAAGCCGTTCTGGTGCCTGGGCACCATTGGAAAGCGATTCATGATCTACAAGGATAATAAAATACAAAAAAATAATCATTAAAGACACTATATCAGTGATTATCCAACATAGTCAAACCTTTGAAATTTGCATGGGATAGTGAAGGATAATTGTAAATTACTACTTTTTTCCATCTGAAGAATTGACAAGAAAAGGAAGAAAACTTCATTGTTCAAAATATGGCTCTTCCATTCAGTGAGTTACGTGTTGTAGTGAGTTTCCGTTCGGGGTCAGTAATGAATATAATATCCGAATTTTGTCCTTATTAGGTTGCATCTGGACTTATCAATTTGCAGGATATGTTGGGATACCCTCTATTGTTTTACAACAGACATGCCAAAAATCTTTTTTCGATTTTCTGAGTTGGCACCTCACGATAGTGCCTTTAAATCTAATCCCACTCTCAATCCCATTTTCTGGTAGCAACAGAATGCCCTCATTTTAAGAGGTTATTACATTATTGTTTGTTGATTTTTGGATGTAACGATTCTGACGTCATGAAATAGTACAAAATGAACAGTTTTTAAAAATGTGCCGTATTTCATGAAGATTGGGAATTAATTTGTTAATATGAACACTACCATGCAACTGCAAGACACAATGGGCATTTTACATATGGGGGAAATGGTAGTCTTTGTGGTCAAATGACGCCTCAAAATTTTGTCCGCCAAAAGTGAGGATCGCCGAATGCGCGTAACACTAACCACACACACTAAACACTGCACAACGCGTCGATCGAGCTATGAGGCTGTGGCATAGCTGTGACGTTGCGTTTGTGTAAAGGGCGTTTGACATCATAGTTCAATGAGCTTTTCAACTTACGCTAAGATTCTTACGGTAACTCAAGAGCAACAACAAGCTGAGTTTTAAAGAGGCGAGTTTATATGTAACTATTAGTTCTTAAAATCTAAGCAAACTTTTGTAATTCATGTTTACACTCCTGTTGAGTGTTTTTGATGTTTCGTCTGATGTGAAAATTAAAGGTTGCATTTCGTGGTCTTCCTAACACATTTTTGTAATAATTCACTAGATATCCTCAAAAAAGGTTATTGTGATGTTGCTGTTGTGATGCTATGAGCGAATTAGTTGTATCGGCGGCTGCCCCATGCCATGGGTTGTAATTTCTACTTACCGTTTAGGCAAAATACAAACTTCAGAGTAAATCAACTTGCCCGTAAGATAGGCACATAGCTTATTGGGCCAACCATTTCAACTGATACATTCCAATACTTTGAGGTAAATCGGGGAACGAGACTGCAGATCACGAATAACCTCGAATGTCACTTTAGAAAACATTTGCAAGAGTTCCTGTGGACTCGCTTTGAAATTCTATCTACGTGAATAATTCTTTTTTTTTTTAATTTTTTGGCCTAAGGGTAGAGTTTTTTTTAGTGTTAGGCCATAAACGCAAAATAATTGTTTCCTCCCTGCATTTTCCCATAGACAGAGTTGACATCGCTTATGGCATTGAAAATATGAGCTGGGATGCGTCAGAATAGACCACGTTATCGCATAGTCAACATTGTAAGTTGAGATGCAAATGTTTGCCGGGTTCGGTTCTTTAAATAATACAACCATGGTTTTATTTTTTTAGTAACAGGGATTTGTTCTTAATAAACAATTTCTAACGCTTAAAAATAAAACACAAGGGAATTTCCCAATTTATTTAAAAAAAACTTTTCTTTTGTTACATCTAAAGATAATAATTATGATTTCTAATAAAAGTCCACCCAACACCAACCCTGGCTTATAAGTCTCCCTGTTCTATCCTCATATTTTACGTACACGTGTTAACGTTCTGATAGAAACGAATTTTCCGCTATAACTTTACGAATGTCCCAATCGATTTCCTCCTGTCCAGAAGTTATGGTTTGCATTAAGACCTTTAACCCATCTGTGTTCTGTGATCATTACCCCTAGAATAGATAGACTCATTTTCATGCCCTCGCTGTTACCCCCCGAGTACCTTTATTGTTTGTAGGGTTTTTACCCATGGATTCAAAAATTATCTTTTACTTACTCAAACTACCCCTCATCTTGTCATTGTTTTCTTGTTGTTGGGGTGGTCTCCATGTCAATTTTTTTTAAATTACAAAACATTTCTCTAAGTTGTCTATTTTTTTTTCAAATGATGTTTCTTTCAAGACTTTCAGAAATGCCATGCAATTACCGCTCTTTAATGTCTTGTCTGCTCAAATATAATTTAGCGGATGTGCCGTTCCTATGTGTTATACTATAAAGCATTGCCCAATGTCAACACTTATTTTTTTTATGTTTTACTAAGTATTTACACTTAAGTGACCGGGGGTTCATATGGACCAAAAAAAAAATCGCACTGGCCGCTTTACACGTTTGTTTTTTTTTTGTCGATTTTTCGTCGATAATTGTAATTGTTTGGCTTTTAAATGCGCTTCTTTTCATACCCAAAAAAATAAAATCGGCCAAGCCGTTAATGAGTTAATTAGCGGGGTTCCCCCCCCCCCCCGACACTAACGGAAGTCGGCTGAGAATATTTTTTAAAAATCAAAGAACCATAGCAATTTTTTGCCGATTATGTGCACACATACATGTAAGTAAACATTCACACTACATACATGTAAGTAAACACTCAACATTTAAAATAAATTAACCCTTGGGTGCTAAAAAACATTTCATTCAATATGTATGTTTGCTAACAACCTCGCGGGAAAATGACGTGTATTTTGCAACACCCGTCCAAAAATACAGATTGCTGACGCACGCTTTAGTGTTTACTACATGTAAATGTAATCTGTGTCTTTTTAAGAAGATATCACACAAATAGTTTTCAAAAAGTTTTTGAAGTAAGCGCAAGGTTCGTTTGAATTTTCCGTCTTTTTTCCCATTCACATGTTTTTATTACCCCTAACCCCTAAGTTTGCAGCCACCCAAATACAATTTCGGTTTTTATTTACTGGATTTGGGGTTTGTCTCATGCCTTAACTGTGGTAAACATTAAGGGGGGCATGGAAAACCCCTTGGTCACTTTTTTCATTAAAAAAATGTATTTCTTGTCCAGAGAATCCCTAAAGCGAATTCCCTTGCCCCAAAATATTAATATAATATTGTTTTCTATCTATTGGCATTTGGTGCACTAAACGTAGTAATTTCATATATCTGCGGAGTTTTAATTTAATAAAACCATTTGTTTAAGCATCGGATCTGCCTGAAGAATAGACCCATGTGGAATATGCATTGTTAGCTTACACCAAAGATGAGTATTTACAATTATAACCAGTCAGGGCGACGGGGAGTTTTGTAGCGGCCGCGGCAAGTTAATCAAGTTAATCGGGCCGTTTTTTAGGTCCCGTTTTAACGTTTTTAGGTAATTTCAGCGTCTGCATATTTTAATAGTTAAGAGAAGCAAATGTTTAAGGCAAATGTAAATACTTCACATCCACTATCATATTCAGTAATTTCTTACGAAGAGTAAATCTCTAGGTAAGAAAACGTAACTCATCACTTTAAGACCTTTAAAAAACTCTACTACATGATGTAACGTCATTATATAAACGATCTGTGTTATTAATTTTTAAAAAAATTCCGATGAACGGAGGTAAAGTAACATATGAAAAAACAGCCACATATACGATCCTGTAGCCAATTAAACTTACCAACACCAAACCATTTAAATCAAACCTGTCTTATATCATATTTCTATATGGCCTATATATTCATATCTCCTTAAGGGAGTAGCAGCGATTTGATAATCAGAAACATCTAAAAAATCATCAAATTCAATTTTTATATTTTTGTTACTGGCATGGATATGCGAACATTACTTGCAAGTGGTTGGCTTGAAAATCCATTATAAAGACAAAGTAGTACTTTTATCTGATTCTGGTAATTTCTATACGTTGCGTATCAAAATTCCGATTTGAGATCAAAAAAAGCCTTTCCCGGGGACTATCAACAAGATTTTTTCGTCGTGATATTGTACACCATGATGAATACATTTTGCCCACTACACAGACAGTATTGAATTTTGTTTATTCTGTACTGTTGTAAACCCAATCATTTGTTTAGTGCAGAATTGAGATCGCCGTCGCTCTATGTCTATTTGGGAGACGGATGGAATAAATTCCTTCCCTCACATTCTTCTTCATTTTTTTCTCTCTTTGTGTGTTTTTGTTTCTACATTACGGCAGTTATATGGAATGGTACACACTTATCCTGATTTATATGCTTTTCCACATTTTTTTGTCGATTCTGCTCGCATCACATCATCGCTGTAATCCCTTAATGAGTCTATTGTAAAAAATGGAGATTATTTATCAGAGCTGTTATAAATTTGGGCCATTAAATCTAAATACTTTCGCAGTCCAAGCCCCAGAGCATTTGCCACTAAAATGTAAATAGTGCGCCCGCAGGCGGAGTGCTGCCCCATGCATATCTCTGTCCTTCTGACGTTTTGGGCAGACTCCATCATACTGGCCCCCCCCCCCCAAAAAAAAATACAAGCAAGATTTATTTTTAGCCAAATACTTTCATCTCACTGGAAATTAACTATGATGCTTTTTTAGGAATTTCCAGCTTTCAGGACATTTTTAGTTTGGTTTTAATTTTAAATAGGATGTATGGTTCAAGAGTAGGGCATTTTCTGAGTCTTTGGGAAAAAACGTTAGTCCCCAGTTTCGGGCTAGCATCACAGTTATCAGTGAAAATCAACTTCAATACATTCTTTATGGGAAATTGCAAATAAAAAAATAGTTATATAAACCTAATTTATAATAAGTTTAATAATGTCATCAATTATAAAATGTCTTGGTGTATCGCAAATCCATGTAATAAAAGCCTTTGTCTTTATCAATAGTTTATATGCCTATACTATTTCATATCTACTTAAACGGGATTAGCCGCGATGCTAATCAGAAACCGAAAAAAATCATCAAAAATTCATATTTTGATATTTTTGTTATGGCATAGATATGCGAACATAACCTGAAAGTGGGTGACTTGAAATCATGTATAAGACAAGGCAAGAGTACTTTTTATTTGATTTCTTAATTTCTATACGTGCATTATCAAAATCGATTTTTGAGATCAAAAAAAAGCCTTTCCCGGTGGAAATCACAGATTTTCAGCGTGATATGGTAACGCCCATGTGAAACATTTTGACCACTAACACAGACCCAGTATTGATCTTTGTTTATCGGTACTGTTGTAAACCACAAATCAGTGGTTTAGTGCGAATTTTGAGACGCCGTCGCCGTATGGTCTATTTGGGGAGACGGTATGATAAATTTCATCAAATTACTTCATTTTTTTCTCTCTTTGGTTGGTTGTGTTTCACAATTAACCACTACATCTTATTTTAGTTCTTGTCAGAGTCGGTTCCATTCTTCTTTCCTCCCTAACATCCCCACTCTTCCCTCTACTCCCCTTACATATTCCGAACGGACACTCATCGTGTAACCTGACGTAGGTGATTTTTATTACTTGTCCTCCCTACGCGACGACAAAAAAGTAGCAGATCAACTACCGTCCTTATAGGAGGGACGCCAGGGACGCTGGGTGGAAAAAAGTGGGCTGGCAGAGGATCGCGACCCAGCATCGCATCACGCATAATACCTTTAACGTTATGTAAAAAAATGTGAGATTATTTAATCAGAGCTGTTATTATTTAGAAATTTGGCAATTAAATATAAAATACTTCGCAGGTCCAAGGCCCAAGAGGAAGTTGCCACGTAAAAATGTAAATAGTGCGCCCGCAGGCGGAGCAGTGCCCATGCATATCTCTGTCTCTAGTTTGGGCCAGACTCCATTCATACTGCCCCCCCCCCAAAAAAAAAATACAAGCAAAGAGTTAATTGTTTAGCCAAATTACTTTTCATCTCAACTGGAAATTAACTAATGATTCTTTTTAGGATGTTCCAGCTTTATGACATTTTTGTGGTTTTTAATTTTAAAATAGATTTTGTTTTTAATAATGGTTAAAAATATAATATAAATCGTTAAATTGAAAAAAACTTACTCCAGTTCGGCTAGCAGCACAGTTATCAGTGAAATCAACTTCAGACCTTCGTGATGGGAAATTCAAATAAAAAATAGGTATATAAACATTTAATTTATAATAAGTTTATAAGTCACAATTATAAATGTAATGGTAATTTCGCAAATCATGTACACTCTAACACTTCCTTCAAGGATTTAACAAGTTAGGGACCCCAATAAATGTTTAGATGTAAAACTAATATCTTTTTATATTAACATATATGTCAGATTTGAAATACCAAACATAAATTATGATTGAATCTAAGGCAGATAGGATTTTAACTCTATTTTGAATTCGGTCCCAACTACAATCCCAAGGCATTACATTTTTAATTTAAAGCACTAAAAATTGATAGTTCGATAGAGGGCCAGTCACTTGTTTTATTTTACTTTCCTGTTTTTTTTGTTTTTTGTTCGCGCACGAAGAATCTTGAATCCATAACAGTACATCAATTTAGGCCTCGTTATCAACAAATTAATTCGGAAAGGAAAATATTTGATATCAGGAATTGATAAAAGTTTACAAGTGCTCCTTTACTTAACATCAATTGTATTTTGATAATACTGGTTTAATAAGTATTGAGATTTTAATTAATTTTTAAAGTGCATAATATTGTATATTTTGAAAAAGGTAGGCCTAACTTACTGGCCATGTAAGATCTCTGACTTAACTGGATTATTAATATACTTAGAAACAAACCTGCTCGACTATTACGGTTGATAGGTCTATAAGATGTTTCTAAGGGAGGGTGCCATGATTTGTTTTTCACTAAAAAGAATATAATCATACCCATAAGATACGAAATAACACTTTTGACTATTGCTGAATATGAACATTGCATTCTGTTTGGCTCGGAGTGTGAACCCTCTGGGCAAAACGGAAAGTCGGCTGAGAATATTTTAAAATCAAGATATACGGTCAGTTTTTTTGCTGATATAGGCCCATGTTACACACAATGCCCTCTACACATGGATATCGGGTCTGAGTCGTGATTGAAACAACATGATGTGCTAAAATCGCCTTAGCCTATGGCGGAAAACAATGCATACGCCTGCTAGTGCACATATTACACACAGATTGTTTCTATTGTTATACAAAATCCTTTAACCTGGACAATAGGTTGATGTAGTTTGAATGATGCAATGAGACCTAGGTGGTTGCCTTTTGGGCGACCCCGCCTGTAGAATACCTTCCAACATTGTCCAATTCTGTCTGGCATAGCTCCTGCAACCCTTAGGAGGAACCTTCAATTGATCAAGCTCGCCAAGGAATGTGATGAACCTGGTGGCCTAGTGCCACCACCAACACCCTTTGAGGATCGAGAATTCCACGAATCACTTTGCTACCCAATCCAGACACTGCAGTCACAGTATCCCTATAGATCATCCTGGATCAATGCCCCCCAGATGGTATGAGCAATGGTCATCCTGACTTTGAACTTAAAGGCAGTTTGTGGAAAGCCCATATACAAGCAAAGCTGTGACATTTATCAGGAAAGATGGGTCAACCTCAAAGACTCCAGAAAACTGGCGTTGGTCGTACAAAGAACTTCACAAGATCGGAGTAGAAACTTCACCAAACTGCGATTGTGGAGAGCAACAAACCATTAGCCACATATCATAGATGACTGTGAGGCCTACAAGTCCCCAAGAGGAATTCCAGGCCTGATCAAACCGGGAGGATGAAACTATAAGATGGTTAAAGACGGAATATTCCACTGTGGGATTTTGGACTTGACAACGAACGAACGAACGAGGTGAAGCCACATTGTGCAGGGCAAAGCAACTTCCTGTGGGTTCATGCTGCGGGCTATTCAACGGTGCGCCAGCGCTATCATGTGTAGAGGTCAGTGTAACAACAAGTGTACATGTTGAGGGACGCGTTGGGGCCTCGGTATAATTGAAACGTTTAGAAAACAGTTGCCTTGTGCAAAATTGATGTTTTGGGCATTGAAACGCATAGAGGGAAAAGTGACACAAAATGAATTTGACCATACTGAAGTAAACCATGAAGGTAGAAAGAGATGGAGAGTGGAAACAGAAAGTAATCCTTTCAAGCAATTATAAAGCGGATTATACATTGTTGAAATCAATAGAGGAACGTGTTAAAAATTGCCTTTGTGTTAATGTAGGTTATCCGACTTCTTACGAGGCAGGACCACTGACTTCTACACCAGGATGGCGGGCCTGCCGCACGGATGAATGGTCGCCGAGTGAAAAACCGGAAGTTGTAATTTGACCTGGCACAATGTGGCTTCACTTTATGGTTCAAAGTTAAAGGAATGTGTATAACAATAGAACATCTGTATGGTGCACGCATTGTTCCCGCCATATTGCTAAGGCGGAAAGCAACTTTCCTGTTGTTTCAATCGGGCGACTCAGACCCGCTAACCATGCGTAGAGGTCAGTGGGCAGGAATTTTGTTTGTTTGTTTTTATTGGTAATACCAGCATGAAAGTCAATAACATTGCAATAAGATAAAGCAGTAGCACAAAAAGACCACTACAACTATACAAAACCATAATATTATTACACACTGGGAACATGAGACTGATCATGGCCTCTTCACTCGTTCAGACAGAATTTAACCTCTGGTGACCTGTTACAGGAAAAGACTTGTAAAAAACCCACAATTATTCATTCGCCACGCTTAGCAAAAAGCATCATCATCTTTGTCACCTGATAACGTTTCTTGTTATTATTCTGTGAAATCACAATTCAAATTGAATTAGGCTATTATAGTTTAGTTTCAGTGCATTTTACAAATAAATTCCCAGAAGTGAAAAAATTATGTAATATTCCGGTAATTATATTGCGGGGAAATGCGGGACATTTTTGTAGTATAAAAAAAACAAAGATAAAACGTTGGTTCTAAAGCGTTGGAATATATCTACGGGAAGTTACTTCGGAAAAGGCTTACGTTTTGCTCTTGGGCAGCAAAAAATGCTAAATTATTAAGACTAAGACTCCCAAAGTATACCATATTTGCGGTTAAAATTCGTCGATGTAGAGCACGTTAGAATAAGTCCGTTGCAAGTCAACGACTCACGCTAACTTTGGTACGAGCCACTGATCAAATTGATCACAACACAATCATGGCCCGTACTCATTATAATTCGGAAGAGGTGCATGAGCCAAGGCTTGAACCCAAAGAGGTGCTAATAGATAGAGAGGCAAAAACGTACGTAATCTTTAGAATCACTCGTCTCGCATTGTTTTGCCGACTACAAAAGAAAAATAGGTACCAACAATAGAAAGCAATGGCTGCCTCCGCTTCTTCCACATTACTGTGGGTGCCGCTTGCATATACACTAATCGGTTAGTGTCCAAAGATGTATGTGTAGAGGTGCACCGGTGTAATAATAGTGCACCTGGATCAATGTGCTCAGATACTCTTTTTTCTCATAATTGGCAAAGCGAGCTTAGGTGAAGATGTATTCATGAGGCGGTTTATTAAATCAAGGACGCGACGTGTCATTTCATTCGTTTGTGTGGCCATGGGTAGGACAAAAATTTAACCACCATAGCGCCCAACATCCAACAACTGATTATTTGGGCGGATTGTTGTATCGAATTTGACCCATCTATTCTCCTCCCCACATTTATGTGCGTATACAAGCACCCAAACAATATTCCGTGCAAGATTCAAAATGTCAGTCAGCGCCCAGCACGGAGACTGGTTTTGAATGGGCTTACCCCCCTTGCTTGAACAGTAACCAAAGGATACTAACGTGCACGACATCAGCGAAATAAAAGATCATCAAGATCACCCAAACATTGAACAACTGGGCGAGTCATAATCAATGTACTCAAAAACGGCTGTTTTAATACGACGAATAGGTGCGTTTGTTTGAAGATCTCTATATACTCTAGTAGGTCATGGTGGTTTTGATGCAAATTGTCCAGAGCTAAACTCTTCAGGAACCAATAATTGAAAGTCCAGGAACAATATTGGTTGGTAACATAATTCCACTGACGCCGCGAAAATTGCTGAAATGGCACGGCACCTTTTTGGGGCAGGTCACCCACGCCCCTTTGAGTGAAGTACTACTGACTGCGATCTACAGAAACCGTTGGACCATAGGAAGGGTGGGGAGACCACTCAAAATGTGCGAATGCCACATTATGGGGGTCAGTACTACTTTTTTATATCCAAAAGTCAAAGGTTTTTAAGATATTGTCAAAAAATGCTTTCTCATATCGCTCACTATAACAATATGAATGGAATTCAAAGGTTTTCATGCCAAAAGAGGAAGGGAGTTCACCAAAAACCTGGATTTGCTCTAAACTCTCCTCAGGGGATAATTGTTAGGTAACTAAGGGTAGGTCCCAAAACAGAAAAATTCAATTCCTTTCCGTTCTCAAATGGTAGCCCGTCAAAATGGTTGCGACTTTGAGCAAAATTGGGTAGGTAATATTAGGTGAAAACCTTTCATTTTGTAAGTGCTGTTCTAACAGTGTATTTGCCACAGCGTCAACCAATATGACGTTGGTATTGCACAGAGCTATAGACCAGTTGGAATCTCAAACTGGATATAATCATGCATTGTTAATGCTTACTCCTTTTGTTTTCATGGGGAGGGGTCACAAATGGCCCTCGTAAAGTGGGGGAAGGAAATATATTTTTATCCATTTCTAGGGACCTAATACAGAGTTAAATGAGGGCTGAAGGTCTTTAATGATCTAAAAGCACTAACTGCACGCCTGTGGACATGAAACAGGCAAAATATCAAAGATTTCCATGCCACAAAAAGTGAACCCCCCCCCAGTGGTACGCATGAAAAGTCGCTAAAATTACCCAAACTGGGAAAACTTGAGACGCCGAGCCATGTGTAGGATAGAACTTTTGCCTCTTAAAGATATCGGATGATTGAATTGTTTGTAATTTCGATTTATTCACATTTGAATTTCTACAGTAAAGATTATCAAGCCACATGGGGGGGGGGGACGAATCAAGAGATTTCCTGATTCTTGTACTTGAATGATGTATGATTAATGTACGAAGGGGGTGGGGTCCTAGTGGCGGAGCTCCCGTAAGGTCCTGGGTTTTGCCATTTGAGAAGCTAAAGATGAGTGTTTCAGAGCACAAATTTCCCGTTACGTCTTTTCAGTCTTTTTCCGTCTTCCCCTTCCTCTTTCTATTCCACCTTTCTATGCTCTACTGGGCAGATTTATTCGTAAAATTGCCTATTTTCTATTTCGTCCCCACGTTCTATGCGTCCCTATTTTCTTGCTCTCTTTAGAGGCAGGGTGTACCTTCCCATTTGGTCTCCACCTTCTCGATTTATTGTGTGTGTGTGGGGGGGGGTGGGGGGGGTTGACCCCATCCATGGCTACGCTAATGGTAGTGCGGCGTAAAAATTGGGATTTTAACGACTGTACTCATTTGACTCACAAAAAGGGGGGATCAACTTTTAGGGGTCATGAAATCTTTTAGCCTGGACGGCATGTAGTTATTAGTGCATTTAGATTATTAAGATCCTTCAGCAGATTTTTTCACTTGCCATAGGCCCTAACAAAATGAACACTACACGTAGAAGTCGCTATACCACCATTGCGGCGTGCCAGCTAAGTTCAGGTTATTTTAGTGACTTTTTTCATATAGGGGGGGGGGTGGTGTGGGATTTCTTTATTTTTGCCTGTTCATGGGTCAAAGATGCGTTTGTGTTTTTTTTAGATGATTTAACATTGTTTGTAAGACCCTTCAGCAGCATTTTTAAGTTTTTACGCCGCAATACCTAGCGTAGCCACATGGAGGAGGGTGCACCCCCCCCCCCAAACAAATAAATCGAGAAGGGGAGCCAAATGGGAGGAAAAAGGGAGAAAGGGGGTTGTAAGAAGAGAGGAAAAAGAGGGAAATAGGGAAGAAGAGAATGGGCAAAGGAGAAGAAGAGAAAGGTGGGAAGAGAAAGAGGAAGGGGAGAAGACGGAAAAAGAAGGAAGAAAAGCGGAAAAAAGAAGAAAAAAAAAAAAAAAAAAAAGAAGAAACGGACCCCCCAAGAAAAAGAAGGAACGGAGGAAGGAAAATTTGAAGGAAAATTTTGATTTTTCAATTTTCACTCACTCACTAATTCATTTTAGCTTCTAAAACTAAAACGCTTCCTCCTTCTTATAAATGGCAGAAAAAACCACAAAAAACAAACAACAAAAAAAACCCCCCAGGAATCTTACGGGAGCGGCCGCCCTTAGGACCTCACCCCTCGACCATTAATATTCCCTCATGAAAGTAGTACAAGAATCAGGAAATCTCTCGTGCTTGATTTCCCCCCCCCCCCATCCAATGGGCTTGATAATCTTTATGCATAAATTCAAATGTGAAGAAATCGAAATTACAAAAAATGTCAATAATACTGATATCTTAAAGAGTGCAAATAAGTCTCTATCCATTATTACATGGGTCCGTTCTACCGTCTCAGTTTTCAGTTTGGGTAATTTTTTAGCGACTTTTTCACTGGCGAACCCGGGGGGGGGCAAACCTTTTTGGGGCATTGGAAATCTTTGATTATTTGCTGGTTCATGGTCACAGGAATGCAAGAGTTAGTGCATTTAGACATTTTTTTACAAGACCCTTTCAGCAGCATTTAGCCTCTGCTATAGGTCCCTATTAAAAATGGACAAAAATATATTTCCACTTTTACGATGGGGAGCCATTTGTGACCCTTGAGACCAATGAAAACAAAAAAGGAAGAGATAAAAGGAGTAGTAAAAAGTAACATTAAAATGTGATATATCCCAGTTGAGATCCAAATGGGTCTATAGCTCTGTTGCAAACAAACGTCCATAATGATGAGTGTGGAGCAAATACACTTTATAACAGCACTTAACAAAATGCACGGTTTCACCTATATTACCCAATTTTTGCTCAAAGTCGCAAAATTTGACGCGGCTGCCATTTGGAACGAAAGGAATATGAATTTTCATTTTTGTGACCTACCCTTAGTTTACCCTAACAATTATCCCTGAGGAGAGTTAGAGCAAAATCCAAGGGTCTCTATGGTGCAACTCCCTTCTGTTTGGCTGGGAAAAACCCTATGATTCATTCATATTGTATAGTGCCGATATGTAAAATCCGTTTTTGACAAATATCTTAAAAACCTTTGACTTTTGGATATAAAAATGTATTAACCTGACCCCCATAAATGTGTGGCCATTCCGCCACATTTTTTGAGTGGTCTCTCCCCCTTCTAGGTCCAACGGTTCTGTAGATAGTCAGTAGTACTTCACTCCAAAAGGGGTGACCCCCCAAAGGGCGTGGCCATTTCAGCATTTTCGGCGTCAGTGGGCATTATGTTACCGCCCATATGGTTCCTGGACCTTCCAATTAGTGGATTCTTAAGAGTTTTTCGCTCTGGACATATATTGCATACAAAACCGACCATGAGCTACTAAGTATTATGCGTTCTGTTGAGGGGAACCCCCCAGTTTTGAGATTTACCACCTCGTCTACTCACTACTGTATGATTAAATACCAACATGACAATAGATTTATAGTAGATTCCCCAATTGATGGTAATTTAATGGGCAGAGTTTGGACTTCGTTCATTATACCCAAAATAGGGGACATAAATACCCGAAATCTTCGTTTCTTCGTTCTTCCCGCAATACAAAAAGATCGGATGAAAGAAACTGCCAACTACAATAAAGTTACGTTGTTTCGTGTCCCAGTCAATACTTTGTATTTTGATACTATGCATCTGGGTTCTACCCCCCAGAATTGTATTTTAAACATTGTCCTACCCAACATCATAAATTTTATAAGGCTTCAGTCACCTGGTGTAACATGCAGCACTCATATCTTCAACTATTCAAAAATCAGCTTTCACCTGTTTCACTGAAACTATTCACTGGATTTAAAGTTTGCGCTTTCTTTGAACATGGGGTTTATGCTTTGACTATTATTGGGACTTTGAATGGCCAAACCGCTCAGGGTTGGCTATCATGGCTACAGGTCACCTCAATACCACAAATACACGGAAACTAAAATTTTGTATATACTAACCGCCTCAATTCACACATCCCTCCACCTACACAAAAGTAGAGGCTATTCCTATCAACTGGAATCTATTATACACTTAAATCTCTCTCCTGTAGTAAAACTAACGACATATCCCTGTTTGGGGGGGGGGACACGACAGAATTATGGGATGGAACAGCCAACGTGAAAGTTTTATCAAAGTTCCTTTAAGAATACATTATGAAATCCGCATTTTCTTATTGTGTAGAACCAGTTACAGCAATGTTTGTGTAAAACATGTTTAGGGGGGCCTGGTATCTTGAAATGTGTCGGCCTGACTGTTCCACACTGGGTCAAGTGTATCTGTTAGAGTTTAATACTATGCCATAACGATTCGCAGGCAACAAAGACGACGTAGAATGTTAACTGGTCTATACCTTTTCACAGACCAGGCTGCCAATCAATTTTGCAATAGGCATCTAAAACTTCAGTTTACGTATTAAAAGACTGATTGTGGAGTCTCTCCCTAACCATTTTGATATTGTAGCATATACTGCAATGCGGATGTACCTGGAGTCTATGCTGCAGCGACTAAAGAGAAAGGCGAGCAAGTAAAAATCGCCTCAGTTACTGCGCACCAACCCCGTTATTTCACATGCTATTAGGCCTATCTATAGTTTGAATCATCGAGTTTGATATAAAAAGAAAGGCAGTGCTGCCTTCAGAAAGTAGTATAATTTACATTGTCTTATTTTCAGTCACGACAAAAATTCCGGGTTTTATGTTGTGGTCGTGTTAGCCATGATAGCTTTTTAATACTTTGAGCCGCTCAAGGTTTGACCAGATTTGCCTCATTTCCGTAACCTGACCAGGTTACTGACGAGATTCATAAACATGGTCAGGTTACGGAAACACAGCCCCCCCCCCCATTCCGGTGCGAAATGAAAAAACTTAAAGAGCTCCCTTTCCTGGTCATGTTATGAGAATTATTACGTTTGTCTTTTATTATTTTTCACCTTTTTCCCTCACTTATACATTTTAATATTCGATATTCATAAAACTAAAGCAGGAATAATAAAACGATATGGATAATTGGAGTAGTTTCTACCTCAATGTTTTGATCATGATATTCCCCGAGTTACCCCTATATTCACAAACAACAAGAGATAGCACGGTGTACTCGCTTGTCTTTTATGTTTAGCGAACCGTAATACTTATTATCTGATAATTTGAAAATTGTCTGAGCCATACTGCACTGTAATGTCAGAAGGTCAAAGTTGAAGAAAAAAGCTTGTGATGCCACCTAAATTCTTAATCGCGCCTCGCGGGTTTGACACACTCCAGCCGTTCTGAAACAATTGCATTCTCGGCTTATGAGGAGAACAGCACTATTGTGAGCATAGATACCTGGTAAATGTTAACGTATGTACGCTACCAAATGGGGATGTTAAAGTAAGTTGTTAGACGTTGGTGTATAACGAAAGTACTTAGGACCCATGCATTAACAGCTAGCTAGTGATGTACGCGGGTAGTACTTGGATGGTTGCTAAACTGCAAAATATGCAGTTCGAGCAGTTAACACAGGAATAATACGGATTTCTTACTGCATTATGCGCGTGATATGATTCGTGAGGCTATTCGTTAACACAGTCAAGGATGCAGTTTTGTAAACAAACAGTGCTGTATTTTAAACGGAGGAATAACAAGACTAATTTACACTCCGGTCGATTGTTTTAAAATAATGGTATTTATATTCACTATATCAGGTGGTGTTCTTAAGGGACGTTCATAAATCATTGTAACTATTCCCACTTAGTCCGATGCTCGACCATATGGGGACTTTGGCAAGAGTCCACACAAATGTGTTTGATGGTTTCTAGGCAACATTGACTGATGATTCAATCTGGATGATGCCCACTTTGGATCTATTGAGCACCCCCGGGGGGGGCCTTGAGATAGGGAAGGGGGTATTTAACAGGGGTAAAATTTCTAAATGTGTCTGTGGATTTGAAATAGTTTAGAAGTGTTATCGTGTCTACGTTTAAAAAAAGGTTAGTTTGCCATATCTGCAACCTTTATGTTTACATTACAGACCAAAATTGGTTCAAGGTCATCATGGGATTCAAATATTAAAACCGATCCGATTGTTTCAAATTGGTTTAACTTGTTCGTATGGGAATGTTAAACAGAAAATAAAACATTTACTATGTCAATAGTGATAAGGTATCTAACAGAGAATAAAATGATAACCCAAAGACCCTGTGGACCTTCTCCATTTTTCCCCTATTTTACCCAATGTCCAAACAAAGTGTGCTTGTTGTCGTTGTTGTACTATATTTGACATTAATATCAAAGAATGAAAATTTCGCAGCCCATTTGGAGAGAGATCTGTGCATTATAAATTGTTGACCCCAGGATGACCTTGAACCATTGTAGACTTGATGTGTTAAAGTAAATGTCCTAGATATAGCTATCCATTTTTTAATCCATAGGCCAGATGAACAGCTATACACTCTTTTACTCATTATGAAGCATGTCAAATTTTACCCCTGTAATTTACCCCATACCCTATCTCAAAATGACTCAAGGATGCCAACGTGGCATTCATCCATATTTAGATTCAGTAGGTCAATTCTTGCTAGAAACATCAAACTATTTGTGTGACTCTGCAGCAAGGTTCACATGCAAAGGTTCTTATGGGCCGAGCAACCAGACTAACTTGTAATTATTCCCCCTTATTGAGACTCTCAATTATGGACCATTTTAAATGTTAAGTGTGCATACAAGTTAAGTGTGTGTAAGTTTCTGGTTGGTGTTTATGTTTCTGAGGGGTCGTTTACACGGTTCTGTGTTTAACACTAATATTTCACTGTTACTGCATGTATAAGGAGATCGACTGTAGGCAACCTTGCATACATTAAACAACTAAGCAAAGGAAATTTTGGCTGAAGCGAGGTTCGAACAGGTGGTCTCTGGATAACGAACACATGTTAAAATCTACGCAGTCATGTACAGCGGAAATACCGTATACTATTGGCTGTAAAACACTACTTGGCTGTAAGTTGGAAATACAGCACAATATTATTTTTTGATATTCAATGTTCAAGGCGTATTATCATGATTAAATTTTAGCTCTTTCCATTTAATAAATTGGCAACTCATATATACCTTTTATGACAGAGGTGACATGTCAGATTTAAGTACTTAATATTACAGTACCTACTGCAAACCATTACAATATACTTTGAAAGGAAAGTCTTCACCGTAAATAAAGAATGAGGGAAACATAAACACATGGTGGATAGGCTTACTAAGTCAGTGCTCTTTTATTCTCTTTGTACATTCCCACGCTCTGTCTCGAACTCTCACTTATATTATTGGTAGTTCAATCTTTCTGGTTCGTCTCCAAAATTAGAGTGCCTTGTACTAAAAAGTGCCCATAGTCCAAAAAACCCTACAGGTAACTTAGATTTGAATTACTCTCACCCTTCGTACAATAGAGATTAAATTTGAAGAAGGAATTGCTTTCCATTGGAGTTATCATTGTTACCAATGCATTTAGAGTGAAATTGCAGTCGTTTCCATTCACAAAGTAGGCCTAAGCAATATAACTCAAATGATAAAAGGCAGTTTTTGCAGATACGATGGTCTGGCGTACTCAGATTCCTTTACATTTATGGTTGTTTTATTTTGTGTTTTTTGGTCATCCAGTTACCTGTAATACTCTAAGGCTTCAAGTATAAATTCTGCCTTTACTTCGGCGAGATCATCAAGATGGGATTGAAATTATCTAAACCAGCTGACGAAGGTAAGGATCAATTAAATAGTAACACCAAGCGTCACCAAGCTGAGGCATTCTACAAACTGATTTTAGATCTGCAATGAATAAATAAATTCGTGATCCATTACACGACTTGCCTTCAAAACGCTTCTATCTCCTGACCGTGGCCAAAGTATTAGCTGTTTGCACAGAGGTCATATTATTTAATTTTGCTGTCTTCAGAACAATTCAAGCATGCAGAAGACCAATAATTACCTGCAGAAATATATGTAATTTTTAGGTGAACCAGGCATCTAGGGTATTGCCGCATGCTTGGATGATCTGGAGGACAACAGCTCATTGACCATAATTTACCGTTCGTGAAAGGAACCCATTGTATATGTGCCAATCTTATTATGGTATAAACGCGCAGATTTGGGTTTTTTTTTTGAAAAAAACCCAGCCAAGCAATCTCTAAATTAGTTTTAAAAAGCTTTTAGAGGCAAGAAGTTGAACCATAAAAAGAGCGCGCAAGGTTCATGAGAGTGGCACTGGGTTGGTTTTGAGTGGACTTCCGCATAAAAAACACGTTCGTTCTTGTTTTAAATTTGACATTTTTGAATTTAATCTATTTTGGGAATGGGAACGTGGACAAATATGATTATTTTACACGCTAAGATTGCGCCAGTTTTAAATTCATTAACTGCGTCTTATACACAAATAATAGCCCGCACACACTCAGTTTCCAGGTATCACGTGTTTGAATGTTAAAAGTTGAGAGTTTCATCAAAATGTGTCCTCTCCAAAATATATAACTTGCCAGATTGAGTACATCATATGCACGTTTTAGCCATTTAAAAGGAAAAATTAACTTAAGCCTAAAATTTGTAACGATATAAGGGGTTCACTTGCCCCCCCCCCCTTAAAACAACCTCCACATAGGAATGAAATGTGGCACACGTAGTGACTACCCAAAGACGTTATTATTATAAAATTCGAAAAATTGTGAATAATTCGATCGTTTCAGAAATTAAGGGCAAACTATTAATTTCCATGCGCTTAAGATATTCCAAGTAGACTCAGGCTTTTTTTTTTTGGAAACGGAGTGCATGTATGATTTCAATTGCGCAACAAAATTGGCCCAAAATATTATTGCGTTAAAACGTGACGCGCGAAATAGGAAATCTTGGGTCCACATAGACACCTTGCACATAAGTGTTAATCTATACATTTTTTTTTTAATTTCAGGATACACACAATTAAATGATACGAAAAGTGCTTTTGACAAACACCCAATAAATCAGCCTGATGTTCCAGAGACAGAGTTCAAAGTTTACAAAAGACGATATTACATCCTAATAATGTTTTCAGTGGCTTCAATATTACAAATCCTCATTTGGAACACATGGGCACCTATAGCAAATACTGGTAAGTTGTGCAGCATTTTCACTCGTTGCAGTTTTCTTTCAATCCCAAGGCGAATTTCATAATAGATACTTAACACATTCATGCGTAACTTTTGTACTAAATCGCCCTAGGCTACGCACTATATAACTATCTGAGTGTGAACAAAAATATATTACTGAAATCTATAAGCATATACTATAAAATTTTTTAAATATTCTAGTTCGAATAAATTCAAATATAAAACGTTTTAGTGCTACCAGAATAATAAACTGCGTATGTACAATCTTAGTGTAGATTTTCACAGTTAGTTTAAAATAGTTTCATTGTATTTCATATTTCGTTAAGTTGTTTTCTTCCTGAGAAAACTGAAATGTGCGTTTGTTTAAAGCAATTCGTCTTTGGTCAATTATAGTCAACATTTGATCAGGTTATTTCAGGTTTATTTCTATCTCATTGCACATGTACAGTAAATATAAATATTGTAACAATATAAAATATGAACATGATATTTAATAGAACAATAACTAGATTTAGATGTGGATGCCACTTAAAACGCAGGGCGTGTATAATTAGTGGCACCCATGCATAAAGGTTAAATATGGATAAGTATAAGTTATCCAAATCACAAGACAATCAGTTGCAGAATACAAATCAATGAGCTGTTTTTGAGAATTGCTTTAAAATAGCCTAGGATGGGGACTGTTTAAGACGGTCATTCAATGAATTCCATAATAAAAGGGCTCCTTGGATCCTAATGGTGTTTTCAGCAAGTCTGGTGTTTGTCTGTCTAACGTACAAGTCCTTAGATTATCGGGTGTCATAGGGATGGACGTCTTGTCTGGTCAAGAAAAAATTATCTAAGGTATTTGGAGGAAGTATGATGGTATTTATACATAAACTGGGCGGTCTGAAATAAATTTAACTTTATTTTCATACAATCTTGTCATAGAAAAAGCCATCGCCAACATTCTTTAATTCCAAAATTTCATTTAAATCGGGCATACCAATCGAGTGTACACTGAAAACCTAAATTGGTCAGCATGACTAACTTTAAGTTAGTCCAGATGGTGCCTGTTTTGACTAACGTAAAGCTAGTCAAACCGGCATGACTAACATATGTGACTAACTTGCATGACTAACATCAACATTAGTCATGCACGCTTGACTAACCAGCTTGACTAGCTTAGAGGTTAGTCATGCATGAATGACTAACGTAGGCTGGTTGCATGACTAGTTTATGACTAACTTTAAGTTAGTCCAGATGGTGCCCATTTTGACTAACATAACGTTAGTCATGCAATTCAAAGCTAGTCGTGCAGGTTTGACTAGCATGGTCAAACTAGTCAAGCTGTTATGACTAACTTGCATGACTAACAAGCTGGAAGAGGTGGAGATTATGGAACTAGTTAGTCAATCCATATGATGAACAAACTAGTCATGCACCTCATTACACGTTAGTCATACAGGCCTGACTAGTTTAGCAACGTATAAGCTAGCAATGCAGTCTTGACTAGCTTGACAGGTGGGGTTGACTAACGTCATGTTAGTCAGTCCTGCATGACTAGTCTCTCTGACTAGTCTAAAGTTAGTCATGCAACTGCATGACTAGTTGGTGTTTTTAGTGTATTACAGTAGCCCATAGATAACAAGATGCAAATAATTTCCAGTAACCGTAAATAGCCCAGAGGTTATTTGAGCTTGTACCTTTATACAGAATAGAAGTCAACCAAGAATTTTTGCAGATAAGATAGAAACTTGCGATACTAAAAGTGCAACTTTTCTAATAGCTTCTAATGTACCAAAAATCACGGGTCAGATGCGGTGAGTGCCGGGGGTGAGTGGCAGGGTCGAGGCTGAGGATCGAATAGCGCCCTATTAAATGTTAAATATAATAAATGCGTATTCCTGGAGTACTGCCTATGATATACAATTCAGTCCCGTGATAGGAACCAAGAGACCTACAATCCCGTGACTAATACTCAGTTCGCGATACCAAATTGTGTGAATAATAAACTAAACCAACTGAATTGCAAAGCACCCACAAGAAAACACTGTTAGTGTTGCGTATAATAGGGCTGCACCAGCCATTTTATACCAAGCACTAAAGACTTGACATATCTATAACCGTCCTTTTGTCGTGATTGTCATACATTTTCCTACGCCAATTGGGTGTCTTGTCAACGGTGACGACGCTGGCTGGCTGAGCACTGGGTAATGCAAGTCCGAATTAAAAAGAGTAAGATATAATTTTGAACTCAGTAGAGTTCAAATTAATCACCCATTTGCTTTGATAAGTCTAACACCAAGACTAGTCCAAATAGGTTAATTCTCCTTGAAAATAATCTTATTGAGGGTAATCCTTGGGTTATAAGTTTAGTTTGAATTGTCTTAGAATGAGCCCATCCATTAGATGAGTAATTCTATCGACTGGTTTATCTGATAATGATTATTTACAAGTCGAAATGAATAATTTACAGTTTAAAATCAAATCTAGTACTTGTAAGAAAACGGGAGAGTCAACATCATTCAACTAGCGGAGCCCGCGCACAGCGCGGGCCCCCGCTAGATGAGATACCCGCCAGATGAGTATACGGAATGTTTTCAGAAGACTGGTATCGCCCTATTAGCGCAACACGGGCGTTGAAGTCTGTCCATTTGAAGGGTCGCTTATTAAATGATGAAGTAAAGTCCTAATCAATCCATACATCAAAGCATATGGTAAATACCCCAATAAAGACCTCTACATGACCTTTGACCCCCAAAATGACCCCTCGAAAACATGACCAAAAAACTCGGACTTCTGACTCTACCACCATACCAAAATCATATCCATACGTCAAAGCACTGCCAAGTTACCCAATAACGCCCCCTGATGACCTTTGACCCAAAATGACCCCTCTAAAACGTGACCACAAAATGGTCGGCCACAAAACTCTACCACCCTACTAAAACTCATATCCAAATCACCATTCGTCAAAGCACCATACTCAAGCACCCAAGAACTGACCCTGGATTCCTTTGACCCAAAATGACCCCCTTGAAAACGTGCCCACGATACCTCGTCGGCAAAGCTCTCCCCCATCCCAAATTCTATCCATATCCATACGCTCAAAGTCCCGGCCAAGTTTTACCCATAATGAACTCCTAGAGTGACATGTTCCCCCAAATACCCCGCGAAAACGTGCCCACAACCTCGTTACGGCGAAGCTCACCACAACAAATTCACATCCTACTCAAAGCACGGCCAATAACCCCATAATGACCCCTAGATGACCTTTGACCCAAACTGACCCTTCAACATGTACACAAAACTCTACGCGAAACTCACCACCATACCAAAACTGCTATTCATACGTCAAACACGGCAGTTACCAATAAGCGACCCATGGATGACCTTGACCCCCAATACCCCTCGAAAACGTGTTGCGAAACTCTACCACCATACCCAAAACTCCTATCCGTATGTTAGATTACGGCGAAACACTGAGCCTGACACACAAAAAATCAAACAAAAACAAAGTTGATTTTTTAGTAATATAGATAATAGATGTGACATTTAAAGGGGACGTTATCGGATCCACAGCCTCGTCCCCGCGACCACATTCCCTGCGCCGACTCCCCCCCCCCAAAAAAAAAACTTCATCTGAAACCGTTACCCTTGTAATCTGTGTGACCTACTCTTTCTTGCAAATTCCGATCCTATCTGGTAATAATCTCGTCAATTTTGTATTTTAATGTCCGACAATTCAGTAGCCTTAGCCTCTGGGACCTGATGAGATACAAGCCACTGCTCATAACATCAAACCGCAAGATCATTATCAGCTTAAACGTTTTGGAGAATAAGCTTTTTTCTCACGGATATAAATAAAACAAGGTACTAGAATCACGAATGCACCTTTAAGACCTTAGCGTTGAGTGTACTACTATATACATGTAGTGCTTCAAAAGTAACCTGTACACATCAGAAATCTTATCCTCAAAAAAAATTCCAAAATCCACAATCACAAAAAAACAAAAAATTTTTTAATATTTAACCATTCAGAGAAGCACTAAGTAATAATGCCCTCTTGTGAATGGGTCATGATTGCAACATTTTTCAGCATGGTATTTTAATAATTCCTAAATAAAATCACTCCCACAGAACTATAGACAACATTTATTGGATACAACCTGCTACCTCTTTTTTGATAGTAGTGGTTATCATGGTGTGCTTGTATGATTAATGACTGACCAGCATGACCACACAGCTCGAGACAATAAGAAACTATGGTTCATCCATTGGCATAAGAGGATTAAATGAAATATTAGTATGTAGTATTTATCTCCATATTTTTGGTATGTATAGGGTCTTCCACCTTTCTGATTAGCGGCCATCTTGGCAGGGACTGGGCAAAGTCCCTTCCAAGTTCTATATCTAAAGAACGACATGCATGTTTGACATGTATGCATAACAGTATGGGTAACACTTTGAATAGACAAGTACTTTGAGTCGGGTATTAAATTGATCGAATGACGAATACTACGGGAACCAAAGAGGTTCTACTATAGATAGAGAGGTAAAGCATTACGTCTTTTTAGAAATTCATCGTCTCTCATGTTTTGCCGACCACAATAGAAAACATAGAGTACCAACAATAGAAAGCCAATGCTGCTCCCTTCTTCTTCCACCTACTTTGGGTGCCGCTTTGAATATACCCTAATCGGTAGTGATAAAAATTGATGTATTGTTTTAAGGTGGCCAGGTGTAATAATTTCACCTGGATATGTGTGTCTCAGATACTCTTTTTTTCCCATAAGGCAATGCGGCTTAGTGAAAAGATGTATTAATTGGAGGCGGTTTATTATTAATCAAAAGACAGTGCCGTGGTCATTTCAATTCGTTGTGTGGCCCTTGGGTAGGACAAAATTTAACAACCCCATAGCACCCAACATCCAACCACTGATATTTGCCGGATGTTTGTATGGATTTGACATTAGGTGTGTATACAAGCACCCAAAACTATAATTTTCCGTGCAATATTCATAAATGTCAGCGACCCAGCACGGACGACTTACTGGTTTTGAATGGGCTTCACCCCGGACGGTCGAACTACCACACCTTAGTTATAGGTTATGCATGAGTGAGGTGAAAGACCTCTTATGGACTACCAGATGTCCCAATAAAAACTATACAATCAAACTAAAAAATTATATATAAAAACTATAACTGTGCATTTTTGTAAGAATTTCGACTTTTTTGTTAGACAAAGATCTTAAGCTAAATCATCGCTTTTATTCCCATCCAATTTTTGAATGGACCCTAAGCGGAGATATTGTCAGTTGACACAAGGATAAAATACCATTGGGCCAGTTTCACCTTAGGTTCAAGAAGAAAAAAGGTTCGGCGTTGTTGTAGCATCCTTGTGGGATTAAACCCTTTCCAAACAAAAGAATATTGCTACGGATCAGAGTGAATGTATTATCAGGCATTGTTTTTTTTTTTTTTTAAACTAAATCAATATATTATTTTTTCAGTGAAAACCAGAAATGATACTGTGTGGGTGGTGAAATGAGGGACTCCTCTCAGCGGGGCGAGACATGACTAATCATGAATGCATGAAATTTTGGGAATTTGAAGGCGAAAACTAATGTAACAGTCTACAAGTCTGTTGAGGGACAAATTTGTGGACAATACTCTAATGTGGAGGACAATTTACCCTCCCCGTATTCCACACTGCCTCCAATTGATGCCAGGGAGGAAGATGATGAAGAAAGCAGTGTTAAACAAAGAGCAATAAAGGAAAGATGGTTGGTGTTCAAGGTCCAGGTTAACTTTCAACAAGGTTTTTCAGGTTCTAACTCTGCTGAAACCGGGAGTCAAGCTGACACAACAAAATGTTTGAATTATTTGTTCCAATGCTACACGTATTATTAGTAATTTGCGCATTATAAAAGTTTAACATTATGTTATATCAACAAGAAGCAGCACTTTATACCTAAACTTTTATTTTAATTTTCAATAAAGAATGCCTTGAAGGTTAGGCTCAATGCAACTTTGTTGATATCAGAATAGCCGAAATGGCCCACATGTTTTTTCAACTGTCTCAGATAATTAGCCTAACTCCTGAATCAGACCCCCAAATTCAAACAAACCACCGAGTTTTTTTTTGGGACAGTCTGGTAACACATACAACGTCCTATTTGCATACAAACATATGCTCCCTAACCGTAGAGGTAGGCTGTTGAGTATCGGGATGCAAAAATGATTGTGTAGTAATACACAATGGAGAAACACAATAGACCAAGATAGTAGAGAAGATGGTTTCCTTTTTCTTTCATAAACGATAATCTGTTTCAACCATTCATTCACCTTAATTCGGTTAAATTCCACCCGTTGGATCAAAGACCTGCGCTACTTGTTGGAGAACATTACATACACCTGTCTTTAAATCCAGAATATTCCCCTACCAGTTGTCCATTGGTATTTGCAGCCGAAGAGATTAATTTCTCAGAGTCTATTACTATGGTCGTGTATGAGTACGGTCGAACTTACTCTCCGCATCGTTCCACCACTTTGACCCAAAATTTCCAAGTATTTTGGCACTTACTTTGACCCTTTCGTACAGGTATGGTTTGAGGTGTATTTCAAATGCTTAATCATAAATCATATTTCCACAGGAACTACAAGATATTTTATTAGACTAAATTATACACCATCCTTTATTGACCTCAACCTTGAAAATCGATTTTGCTATTTTCTTTTCGTTAAAAGTCCTGTTCCTCACTTATTTCGCCAACGATTAAATAATATAAAGAATATAAATAAGAACAACACGTGGAGTTCAGTTCCACAAAGAACCTTTTAAGCTTGAAAATTAATAAGAACCTTGTTTTAGTGGCAGTGTGTCAATTACTACTACTTCCTGTTGTTAAACCTTCCACTGGGCCCAGCCTGAGGCCGGTTTGAACAGATTACTTTAAAAACGTCCAATCGAGCGGCCCTTGAAGTTTCCCAAACAATTAGCTGGTGAAAAAAATAAGTTTATGATCACAAAATTAATTAAATCAATAATTTTTGGTTTTTTGTTTGGTTTGTTGTTTGTTATTTATTCGGCAAATAGACAAAAGAAAAATTACAACAGATATACCAACAAATCAATAAGCACTAGCAACGTACAACAGTCAAATAGCCAGGATAACCCATTAGGTCGGCTGAATTTCCCAACTTATTTCCAATGGGTTCCATGAAAATTACAGAGGCACTGTGAGCGAGACAAACAATAATGCAAAAGCAGAACTAGCAGAAATGAACATGGATTGAAAGGTGATTTCAACAACCAACCATTAAGACTGGAAAGTAGTTAGGCAAATTCAGCTCGACTCATGGCTCAGGCGATATTGGTAAGATGGAGGTTAACAAGACGTTTGAACGTGGCCTTTTCGCTTACACATTTGATATTGGAGGGCAAGTTATTCCGTCAGTAATGCCATTATAAAAGAAAGACTTAACAGTCTGACCTTTAACCTAGGGACTTGAAAGTTTATATAAGCTAGAGATAGATATGATAAATGTAAATATCTAACTTTAGTAAAAAAAATTGATTGAGATATGAGAGGCCAACAGAGTTGAATTGTAAATATAATGGCTGAGTCGTAGTTGCCTAACTCTGTTTTGGAAAATTCAGAGATTCACTGTTTGACCTGTGAACCAAAGTGAGCTTGACTAAAGTGACCAGGGGGGACATATGCCAGTATAAAAACGAAGCATTCTATTTTGAATGATTTGAAGCTTATGCTGACACTTCTTACCAATACCACAGTACCACGAGGTTACAACAGGAGTCAAAATGACACTGTAATAAAGCCGAACTGAGGGTCCAGCGAAGTTTACGGTTAAAATACTGTGAGTGTCTATATAAAACTGGTTTTCAGTCACCTTGTTAAGGACGGAATTAACCATAGAATCACCTGAAGGGTTTGGTCAAGAGTCACCCCCAGATAATTGATAGCTTTGAGATTGTTATTTTTTGGGCCATTAAAGAATATATGAAAATCGGTGACCCTTTTTTAAACTGTTTTTTGGAACCAAATAAAATGCATTCAGTTTTGCCGGCATTGCAAAGAGAGCTTGTTGTCAATTGGCCAGTTATTACAAGATTCAGGTTCAAACTGGGTTCTGGAAACAACTTCAGGGTCTTTGTCAGATGAAATAAGAACACTGCATCTGCATAGAGGAAAACAGCCGATCTTCACAGAGATGTCCAGATCATTGCAATAGCACAGGATTAAAAGCAGAGGACCTAAAGGGTCACCTGGGGCAAAACACAGGTGGAATTTTGGAAATCAGAATTAATCCCTCTATGGAAAAAGAGATTGCTGTCTATTGGATAAATAAGAGATGAACCAACCGAGTTGATTCCCATCGCCTCAAGTTTGGTACCCAAATCGAATGGTTAACGCTATCGAACGCTTTTTGGGACATACAACAGAAGCATGCCGAAATAATTTCCTTTGACAGCTCAATCTAATGTAGTCAGTAGATATAGTAGACATGATTCTGTTGAAGATCCAGAACGAAAGCCTGATGAATTGAGAAATAAGGTTTTAGAGCGAAGGTATCCTCCACCTGAACATAGACACATTCTCCAGTATTTTGGAGACGCAACTCAGGACGCTAAACAGGTCTATAGTTTCCAACATCCAACATGCTTTTCTTTTTAAATAGGGGCACGGCCCTAGCAAGTTTAAGATCGTCCGGCACGGTGTTAGTATTGATTGAAAAGTTGACAATATGTGTAATTAATGGGGCAAGATGAAAAGCCCCATCTTTCAAGAACTTGGGTTGGGAGCCCATCCAAACTGCCCCTTTATGAATATTCAGGTTGGAAAGTTCTTTATAAACAAAATCTTCATCAAAACAGGTTTGGAACAAAGTTCATCACGACCAATGCACGTTGACTCTTATAAAAAATCATGAATGAATCGACACCGTGCCAAACCTATTAGTTGGGGAAGGTAATTTACTGACTAAGGAAGCGCACTGTAGAGAAAAAGGTGTGATATAATTACAAAACTGAGCGTGTGTCAAAGCAACAACTCGCCATCGAACATAGGACAATTTTTGACCTTATTTGAGGTTCGAGAGCTAGACCCAAGACTCTTCAAATGTTGCCATAACTTACGGGGTTACCCTGACATACATCAAGTTGAGATTGCAAATAAGAAGCCTAGCCAATCTCTAGTTCCTTTGAATTGATTACGTAAGGTGGTATATCTTCATAGTTGAAGCCGTATTACCCCTTTTCATTTGAAATCTCATTTTATCACGCCTATGAATTTTATCTAGGATGCAGGTGGTCATCCACGGTTCCGTACAGATTTTTTAGCGGACTAGTACGCTTAGGGGCGACAACAATCAAGAATTACCGGTCAATAACATTTTAAATTTGCCATTCATCAACTAAGAGGATCTACATACATCTGCAGATCTGCAATTTTCATCTTCTCAGCTAATACCCCCAAGAGCGCAAATGCTACATCACTCAACCTATCCTAAAGAAGACTGAGTTAGGAGTAGTCCTTTCTATGAGGTGATGCAGGTTCAGTTTCTCCTGGGTAGTGCCAATGCGGGCATTTAGTACCAAGATAAACCTTAAGAAGTCCACTCTGGAGGCACTGTCTTAAAACTACGATAGTACTACTTTGCGTACGTTATAAACAAAGGCAAGAAATTTCCGCATCCGCTATTAAAGGACACTATCAGTGATTCACCTGAAAGAGTCTTACGAACACTAACACCTTGATATGATCTATCGATCCTCTACCACCCAGTCTTGATGATCAGTTGGTAGAGCGGCGTGAGCACGGAGGTCGCCGGTCGAATCCGCAGAGCAACAAAGGGTTTTTTTCAACACTTGTGTGCGTGGCTACTACAGGGAAAGATTAATAAATATCCAAGAGTCAAAATATTTTAAAAATTTGCAGGAATAGCTTGGAAGTGAAGAATAAGGGCCGTATTCTAAAACGATGTTAAAAATAAACGGTGGTTAGGCCTAAACTGTGGTTAGCTAACGCACTGTAAAAAACCCGCAGGTTAAATATTTAACAAGTCGTGTAGCTAATCCACTGTATTTAACGCGTAAATATTCATCCACCAACCTGTGACTTATCTTCGCTATATCATACGTGTGCGTGAACAATATGATAGTGTCAGACAATGCCTTCCGTAGTGTAAATGCACTGAGGAAGCCCACGGGTAATAGAGCATCAGCCCAGCAGGTTTTGGTTAGGACGAACGAGATACCAGTATTGAAACACGGGGAAAATGCAGAGAAAAATATAACTTTTGCAAATATGAAAGGTCTGCCGGGAACCCGTGTTGCGTGTAGCCCCAGGAGAGGGGTAAAGTTACTATGGGGTTACAAATGTTTGAAAGGCTCTAATCTAATATAATCTAGCTGTCAAAAATTATTATAGGTAGCCAGGAGTAAAAAAGGTCATTGGGTCACACGCGGTGGTGCTCCTTTTCCAATGATATCTGGGATATAGGCTAAAGGTCAATTTGTTATTCAATTGAAAGGTCCACCCGTTGCAATACCAGATGTTTGTAAAAATAATTGTTTGAAATGTTTAAGAACTGATATCAAATATGAAATGCTTTTGCCAACTTTCGGCATCTCCTTGTTGTTATAATGGAAGGGGTACGAAATTCCTTGTAGGACTCTATGGGGACGGGGACATTATAACCCTCCTCCGTATGAAAGGGAACCAACCTATGCAAAATAACAAAGCATATTTGAAGCAGTAATAATTAAATATGTTTTTTTCATATTTTTTACAAAGAAATATTGGTATTACAATTGTTGACATTCTTGAATCAACAAATTACCTTTAGCCTATTTTCAAAATATTTGGAAAAGAAGCACCACCAGATGTTGTGACCCATTGAATTTTTTAACCCGGTAACCTAAGGAATAATTTGAGCTATATTTCATTTAAATGTGAGCAGTTCAAACTTTTGACCCCATAGTAACTTTACCCCCTCCTGGGGCTACACGCAACAACGGGTCTCCGGGGCAGAACTTTATATTTTCACAAGTTATATTTTTCTCTGACTTTTCCGCAGGGTATTCAGCGTATTGGTATCTCGTTCGTCTAAAACCAAAACCTTCGGGGCTGACGGTCTATAAATTTCAAGAATGTCGAGTTATGCAAGGAGCTTAGAATTTGTTGAAATGATGGAGAAAAAAACCCGGGCCTATTTAAAAAACGTTTTATGTCGTTGTGCCGCACTTGCTCTCATTCAATACTCATAACAGATAAACACTGAGCATGAAAATAGAAGCAAAGGAAGAATGGACGAGAAGAAATCAAACTGAGGGGACTCGGAGAAGAAAGTACAGAGAAATAAATGAGGTACTCTGGTCTAACCACGAGTATCACATACTAAAGTTAGAGCTGAAACTCTCAGGCATTGATGAAAACAACGTGAAGTTAAAAACACGCCTTAAACCCTCGTCTACCGAAGCGGGGGGGGGGGGGGGGTGGTACCACCCCCCCCCTCTTCAGGTTTGTTCCCCGGCGTGCTAAAATAAAACCCCCTTTTTTGGTGCCAATTATTTAACGTAATTGTCAATTGACAGGTTCCGTCCTTTTTAATCCAAAAAACAACATCCTCCGGGGTATAGGTAAGATTATACAGGGTGATCCCAAAGTGATGGATCGGGGGGGGGGGTGGTAACCACCCCCCCCCTCCGGAAGAGAATGTACCACAGCCTAACCGCAACCAGGAAACATCACAGACACTGATTTTTGGTACCAATAGATATCTATGGTCCTCCTCTTTCCATTGATACCAAATGAGTACCAAAACATGACAAAGCATTACTCCACAATGACGTCATAAAGTTCGCATGTCAGACAAACTGCCACTTTCCATAGACACACCACAGTGAAAAATTCAATTTTCGCTAAAAACGGTAGGAAAATCAGATTTCATGCGGTTTTTGACTCTACTGATGGGAAATGACTAGGTTTATATAAAAAACAGCATTTTAGAGCTATAATAAGGTGTACACCTAGACCGCCACGCTAAAATGGCTGAAATATCCAATTTTCCACCCTATATTCAGTGATTTTCGTACTTTCCTCAACCATATGACGTCATGGTGACCCTCAGAATGGGGGATGTTAGTACTTATTTTGGTACAAATGGGAAAGAAGAAACATCTAAGCGATCCTTGGTACACATTACAGGAATCGGGTTTGTTCAGTAACGAAATCACAGGGGGGGGGTGTAAACCCCCCCCCCCCTTCGGGAGTTTTGTTACAAAAAGGCTCAGGTAGACGAGGGTGGTTTCTAACAACACCCCGGACCAAGTCTATGTTTAACAACGTTTTACGCCTGTTTAACGATGTTCGGCTAAAATTTAAGAGCGTCAAGTTAACCAGCTTGAGAATTGCGGTTTTTTAGGGGCGTTTAAATTTGCCCGATTTAACCAGTGATTAGCGTTAAACATCGTTTGAGAATACGGGGCTCCATTGTCTGTAGAATCTCAATAACTTATTTTTTTCCAAGCGAAAAATGATAGAAAGTAAGAAAAACAGCAGGTCCAAAGATATGAATCTCATGAATTAAGGACTCAATACATTGGTTCTATTTTAACGGGGTGACCGAACTCACAGCCTCCTTTCCACTTCATTTCATTAACAATTGGGATTTTAAAATAATCTGAAGATTGCTCTTTTGTTCTCATCCAGTAAAACTCGTAGGCATAATATATATGGTTCCTGTAAGTGGTATGAACGAATGAGTCACCAAAATGTGGTCGACCATACGTTTCCAACAAGTATATGTACATTACCGTCAGCTCAGTATTAAACTATTATACGATTTCTAACTGAAAATTTTTGCAATTTTGGAGATAAGGATACTTAAAGATTGCCTAAATATCGGCCTTAAAATGATATATAATGGTTGGTTTTTGCTTCATTGGACATCTAAAATTTGTCACTTCCGGTATTTTTTGTGTTTGTAGATAAAGGCCAAATCTCACAATGACCAAAATGTAAGTTGGACCCGGCGACTGTAATGTTGCATGTTAAAGGGGGCACTTGAATAAAATTCTTTTAATATCGTCAATATCGTTGTTAACATTATACTATGCTGGAAGAACTTCGGATAACTGAAAAAGTGTGTTATTCTGAACAATAAATCGATTTAAATTAATTATTCAATCTTCATTTCATTAATATGCCAATTTCAGCTATCACCGTCTTAGGGTGGACTCAGGCCGATATTGCTTTGGTATCTATGGGGAGGAATAATCTCTGCGTTTGTCTGCATTCCTTTCGCTGGAATCATGGATAAATTTGGTGAGTTGCTATTCTTTTCTAAAACATTGAAAGAGAAAAAAATAAAAAAGAAGGAAACAAAATTAGTTTAAAAAGAAGGAAAGCGAGAGACAGATGGATACAAGGGAGATAAAAAAGGAATGTAGGGGAGATAATGGAGAGAGAATGAGTGATCACCTCGAATTACCGCAATCGATTAAACCAACTTTGAAGTTATGTCACAAAAGTTTGGTTAGCTCCGGAGGACGTTTCAGAAGGTTTATTGGCTAAACAAGTAAAAAGAAAACTAAAAAAGTTGTTTGAATTTGCCTGCTGTCATAATCACTTCAAGGGTTCGGTTTTATGACAAAAATACTAACATTTATGTATTCAACGTATTCATTTCAGGTATGGCATTCTAATAGGCAAAAAACAGTTTCGGAAAAATAGGGCGACAATTTTTTCTTGAAATGTCCGTATGATCTCTTTCATAGTATACACTTTTTATTGTTGGATATTCCCGTTTTGGGGTCCCTGTTTACAGATTACTTCAAACAATAGTAGGATATTTATTCCTGACAGTTCATTAAAAGTTTTGGGCGTGTCGACGATTCCATTCGTTCTGAAAGAGGGTGTATGGATTACCCACTAATTCAATAGAAATTTTAAGTTCACCATGTCGGATCAGATTAAGGCCATAATTATAAAATGTCCCTTTTCTCACGAAGAAAATAATGCAAGGTAATGCAATGAATAATTCCAACAAAAACTTTGAATACAATGAGATTCAAATAAGAAAAGAAAATGATAAGAATATTAGTACTCGACAAAATTTATTTGACATTATTGCTGGAAGAGGAAGAATCTCCACTATCGGAACATCAGGAATTTCAATTTTACATTATGTTGTTGTTTTTCCAGCATGATTTCTCTATATCAACAACTGCGTGCATGGGCATTTGCCTTCAGTATTTGTGGCAATAAGGAATATTAGAAAATATGATACGTTTAAGTGGTTTACAGTTATCGTCTTGTCAGAAATAATGTTTGACGTCTTTGTCCAATCATATATCTAAGTACTGAAAGGTTTGGTCACTCATATACAAACTACAATATTTACGTGGCCTTAATCCTCCTCAGATTACGAGGTTCACCCCGGACTCGTGTCATGACACTTATCACTAGGAGATAGAAACGCTGAAAATCACTCTGAAAATATCGCGTTACGCTGAAAATCGAATGAAATTCAATTTCAAGCGTTATTACTCCTTTTGTTCTGGCGTATTTTCAGTAAATTTTCAGCGTTAGGCACTTGACTATAATGAGTATTGACTCTTTGCGCCATTCCATAAACAATGAACGACTTGACGTATATGGTAGTATACATACATATCGGAGTATAACACACTGAAAGTGCTCTGAAATCTTGAAATGGCCTTGCGTGCGGTAAAGAGTTAAGCGTTGTTGATCAACAAAAACACGTGTTCAGGCCAGTCCAGTCGACTAGTGGTGTATGCAATGTTCATAATCGGCGAACCATGCACAG
>JAMKCH010006277.1:0-32535 GCA_023653785.1 Ophioderma brevispina
CACCCATACTCACTGACCTAAGATTAAGCTTGTTGGACTCATTTTGCAGGTTTTTCATTTTATGGAGAATAGGAAAAATCATGTTAAAGGTGGTGTAACGATTTATGTGTTTCTTGTTCTCCACTTGATTTCAGAGCCTGGCACCTGCAACACGTACCATCAATTCGTGGGAAACAAACTTGCGGTTTTTGATAATAGTCGATAATGCATGTTGCAAAGGCCCAATTCACTACTGTGCTATATATTGATGGTGAACTACTAAAAACGGCAGTTTTTTGGTTTTATCTTTGCTTTGCATGGCAAAAAGTGGATTTGGAAGCTGAAATTTCAAGAGATAATGAGAAAAATAACGACATTTCATCTGATATCAAAGTTGATACTACGCCTTTTAACCAGGGGTCCCAGAGGCGATCGGACAAGCACCTTAATTCTTCAGAAAACAAATATGGAAAACAACTTTCGTCTTATTAGTGAGAAATAGGGCATTTTCATGAGGTATGGCTAATGCCTATGCAGGGTTCTCATTATCTTTAGCTGAATGGCACGATGCCACACATGTTTTGAAAGTGCCTTCTTGAGGGCCAAATACACCTGAAAATTCTATGTTTCCCTTTAATATTTTAGAGCCAGTCGAGGCCAAAATCATGGTTGGGGGGCCGGATTTGGCCCGCGGGCCGCCATTGAGAACCCCTGTCCGATGGGTTCAGGTAATTGGCCCGTAGCCATAGGCTTGGGATCCTTCATTGCTCAGACATAGCTTTCTCAATGATGTGGTAGGGTTTCAGAAACTGGAACTCTCAGGGGTTTACATCCTACAATCTAACCAAAACTGACTGGATCTACATAACAGGTATGACACCCCATGAACATGGACCAACAACTTAATGTTGCCTCTTAAGGACTGGGTTTTTCAGGGTTTCATTTGCCCAGAGTCAAGTAAAGCAATGTAACTGACCTGGGGACATGTCTTTGTGCAACCTTGACCTTGCAGATAATTGTAAGTGTCCCAGGAGCCTGGCCTCATGAACTAACCAACAAGCTTCATACTATTTTGCGGTTATTTCTCATTGCAATTCAATACAAATCAATATTGACAACTCAAAAATCCAAGGATTTTTATCATTGAGAAAGAAGAAGCATTAGTGCGTATGGCAATCATCTTGCTGTTAGGTGCATGTATGTTTCCCAATCCCCAGATTGAATTATTGCAGACACTCTCCATTTAGAGCAAATCCTATCGTTTAGCGTGGGTAGCCTTGAAGAGTGCTCTGGCGTGTAGTGGGTATTTCACCTCTCTTTTTCAAAGCAATTTGTAAGACGTAATTAACCACAGGTGGATTTATGTGTTTTCCTTGGGTTTGTCTTGTTGAGTGTTATCTGCCACTTTTTTCTTTTGGGGTGGCAGCACAAATAATGAACAGACTGGTATGTAGACCAAACATTGAGAGACATGTAGGTCATGAGTCCCATAACACTAACCCTGCACCCCACCCCGTGATTTTTGGAGACCGACTTATTTTTGGAAAACACCTTATACATATGCTAACCTCCAAATCAGGTTCTGCAAAAATCCCCATCCTGGTTAAAAGTGAGGGCGCTTTTTTTCAAAATGGCGGCCAAAGTCACGTTCATGCCCCTTTTTTGACATATATCATAATTTTTTGATCCAAATTCATGCCCTATTGACACTTAGTCGCACCAAAACACACCAAGGAATAGCTGAAACACTTTTTAGCATGCTTAACCTGCCTCTAGAGGGCTTCATATTTCAAAATGGCCACCAAACAATGAAACACCGTTTATTTACACATTTATGCCTCTTTAAAGGCAAATTACTAGTTGGCGGACCTAATTATTTTCTTTGTCAGGCCACCTGTGGTTTAGTTTGAGGTAAAGTAAGCACTTAAAAATGAAGTGTTTAGCCTTTCAGTGTATATATAGGGAGGGCGCTTTATGTAAAAATGTCTTATGACTTACTATTCACTAAACCACAACCACAGTCCTTCTTCACCTCTAAAAAACCGCATACCATGGTTTCTTCTTCTGGAGTCCTTGATATTTTGACAGGAGGTTACTGAGTGCGCAACAAGCTTCTTACTATACTGTTACTGCGCCTGCTTGCGAGAGCTTCAGGTAAGGAGTGTACCGTACGCGAAGCGACGCAACCAAATGCGTCCATAACGTTGTTGTTAAGAAATTACTAACACACCGAGGGATTGCATTGGTCCCTATGTTGACTCAGGATGGCATGCCCGGGGGAGGGTGCTCATGCCTCTCCTGTTTGGCATCTGTGCCGGCGACCGGCCATGCGATTGCGGGACCCTGTCGTTTTGTCTGGAAAACAATCTTGGAATTGGCGAACAGGATGCAGATATTAAAGGGAGACTCAAAGGGCCTTTAGATGGGCTCGCCCCTTATTGTGAGGAGAACCATCAGCGCGCAAATCTATCCAGGGCACAGGTGTATGCTTTCCGTCTGCGCAGCCGTGCCAGGCGTCATCTTTGAGTGACCTGGTCTGGAGAGCTCCTGGAGCACTGTGATAGTCATGTTTACTTTGTCACCTTGGACTGCAATCTCTTTATAAGACCCACATCGGAAGCAGCGGCGTAGCTAAGGAGGGGCAAGGGGAGGGGGCACATGCCCCGGACACCACCTCAGGGGGCGCTGAAATGATGTTTTGAAAAAATAAAAAGAAAAAAAATACTGTTGTTGTGATTTTTGATGTTTTTGTCACAGGCAGTATAGTCATCTGCTTCAAGATAGTGAGATAACTGCGATCTCTCCAAAGGCACTCAAACATACTAAAACTGAGAGTTTCCGGGGCTCCGTCACCTTGACCACCCGCCAGATGTTGTATATAGTTCATCTGCTTCAAGATAATGAGATAACTGAGATCTCTCAGAAGGCACTCAAACATGCTATTTAACTCAAGAACTTCCACGGGCTCTTAATCCTGGAGCCCGCCAGGGGCAGATAGTTCATCTGCTTTCATATTGTGAAGGTACGCGAAAGCCTCTCCCATGCCCTGAAACTGCAAAATCCAAGAGCTCCTGGGGCTTCCGCCCCCTGGACCCCTGCCACGTTCAGCATAGTCCTCTGCTTCAAGATAATGAGATAACTGAGAGCTCTCCGAAGGCACTCAAACATACTAAAACTGAGAGGTTCTGGGGCTCTGTCACCTTGACCACCCGCCAGGGGCAGTATAGTTCATCTGCTTCATTATTGTTAGGTACTGAGCGGTCCCGGTACGCTGAAACATGCTGAAATCCAAGAGCTTCCTGGGGCTCCGCCCCATGGACACCTGCCACGTTCAACATAGTTCATCTGCTTTAAGATAGTGAGATAACTGGAGCTCTCCGAAGGAACTCAAACATCTAAAAATGAGAGGTTCCGGGGCTATGTCACCTTGACCACCCACCCAGGGGCAGTATAGTTCATTCTGCTTCAGATAATGAGATAACTGAGATCTCTCCGAAGGCAACTCAAACATTGCTATTTAAAACTCAAGAACTTCCACGGGCTCCGAATCCTTGGAGCCCGCCAGGGGCAGTAGAGTTCACCTGCTTCATGCTGGTGAGGTAAACGAAAAGCTCTCCCGATGCCTGAAAACATGGCTAAAAAATCCAAGAGCTCCTGGGGCTCCGCCCCCTGGACCCTGCCACGTTCAGCATAGTCCTCTGCTTCAAGATAATGAGAATAACCTGAGAGCTCTCCGAAGGAACTCAAAAAACTAAAAACTGAGAAGGTCCGGGGCTCTGTCACCTTGCACCACCCACCAGGGCCGTATAGTCATCTGCTCCAAGATAATGAGATAAAGGACTCTCCGAAGACACTCAACATGCTATTTACTCAAGCGCTGGCACGTGCTCCGAACCCTGGACCCGACGGGGCATATAATAAATTCATCGGCTTCTTGATGTGAGTAACCGAGAGCTTCCGGATGCGCTGAACACATGCTAAAACCCCAGCGCTTCTGGGGGCTCCGCCCCTGGACCCCCGCAACGTTCAGAATAGTTCAGCTTGCTTCAAGATAAGGACATACCCCCTCCGAAAACCACTCGAACATGTTAAACTCAAAAGCTCCCGGGGTCTCTGCCCCTTAACCCCACAAGGGGCTTTTCCCCATTACCGGTATGCCCACAGGCCTGAGATCGACGGAGTTGACCTGTGCTGTTCATGTGTGGAGTATGATTGCCCTGTATTGGACGGGTCAAACCAGCAAAGCTTGACCTGTGTCTTGTGGATTGCCTCCTGACGGCATGTGGTCGCGGGGTGTCTTCGGTCAGCTCCAGCGGACAACTTAACCCCCCACATTGGCAGCCGCGTAGAATGCAATGAGCAATAGTGCCAAGTATCTGGTATGGGGCCATGTGTTTGGACAGAGGCCGGATGCTGCTGCCGGGCCTTAGGGCCGGGGTAGTTTCTTAGGGCAAGTCCGTTCCTTTGAAATAGTCTCCAAGGAGTTTGGGGCAGTTGGCTAATTGTGGAAAAGAAAGACTTGTGTCAACCAAGTGGCATCTATGGTATTGATGTTTCTCGTGGGCCTTAGTGGTGGTTTTGTCCTCAGCTGATGAGATCCAGATCGGCCGAATCCAAAGGTTCCTTGCGAGGGTATACCTGGAAGCAGATACAGACACGGGGAATATCTTGGGTCTGCCCACTGTTGGAGCGACAATGCAAAGACAAGGACATTGCAGAATGCAGTGAAGCAGCCAGACATTTGTACCACCTTGGCTATATCACATTTGAGAACCACTGTGTTGGATACGATGAAGAAGATTTTCAAATTTTAATGTTTTTTTTTAAACAAAAAAAAAAAACATTTTTTTTTAATCATTGGCCGATCTTTTAAGCAATGGTTTCTTTGGTATACGAGCTTAAATGCAGCTACTTTGATTCAGAAATTGATCTTCTCTTTCCTCCTGCTCTTCTGGAGTCATGTCTTAATTGTATTCTTCTGTATCAGATTATTCTTGCTATACATTATGTAAGACGACAACCTCTTGTGGCATCAATGCTCCTGATGGCCACTTGTATCTAGTGCACCATCATTGAACTTCCACCAACCATGATCATTGTGGAGGAATTTCCTATTTCTTGCTCTGCCACATCTGCCTGGTACCAAATCAGTGCTTGATAATTGGCCTCTCTGATGTTCATCCTCACAAATCTCACTCTCATACGAGTGCTCTGTGCACATCAGTCTATCTTCCAAGGCTTAGAAGGCATCGATATACTTGTCACTTTTTTACCTTATCCCTCGTCTACCCGAGTCATTTTTGTAACAAACTCCCGACCACCCCCCCCCCTGATTTTTCTTACTAAACTCCGGATTCCTGTAAATTTGGTACCCACAGGGTAGCTTATAGTTTTTTCTTTAATTGGTATAACAGAGTGCCACCATCTCCATTATTGCCGTCACTATGACTTCATTGTTGAGGAAAGTATGAAATACAATGTATGAATATAAGGTGAAAATTGATGTTTTTTCGCATTTTTTTTATGCGACTGCAAAAAACATTAACTATGCAACTAAATGCCTCTCATTTTATAAAACTAGCATTTTTCCATCAAGTAGAAAGCCAAAAACGCATGAAAATTGGTTATTCCTAACTTTTTGGTGAAAAATTGATTTTTCCTCCCTATGTGGTGTCTATGTAAATTGACAATTTTGCAAACATGCCGAAATTCATGACGTCATTGTGACCTAATGCTAGGCATTTTTGTACTCATTTTTGTAATCATGGAAAAGAGGACCCATAGCTATCCATGGTACGCAAAAAATCAAGTTGCTGTGATATTCTCTGTTGTTTTGCTAGGCATTTTTGGTACTTCTCTTCCGGGTGGGTGCATTGGCAGCCAATTTAAAAAGAAAAGCGCCATCACCGTTAACCCAGGGTGGGGATTTTTGCAGCAACGCTGATTTCAACTTCCTTATGGTATAAGCTGCACAAAAATGGTTGTCCTCCAAAAATCCACGGGGGGGGGGGGGGGTGCAGTGGGGTCATGGTAGCCCGTAGTCTAATGGTTAAAGAGGCAACATGCACAGTAATTATTATGCCACCGTATACACTTTGGCTGCGGCCTGCATGGCCTTATGTACTCGAAGCATAATCAACTTAAGGGAGTTGGCACGCGATCTGGAATTGAAAACTTTACTTTAAAAACCCTTTCGATATCCAATTGATTTGTGTAGGTTATCCCCATTAAGTCTCTGATTTGTGAGATTACTTCCATGTGACCTAAACCGGACCTGACCAAGGCGTTGTTTCTTAAGACTAGGCTTGTTTGGACATTCTCTATTCATTTTTCATACTGATTCCAAATATAAGAAAATGCATATTTTAAATTTTTGAGAACAATTACAATTTGGAACTACTCTAAATGACTCTAATAGTCACCTGCGCTGTGCCCAAAAGTGTTAAAATGATTTATGTCTTTAGATTTTATTGATAGCTTGGTTTAAAAATTGGTTGAACCAGTGTCCACGCGAACGAGTGCCTTTTTCAAACAATTTCCTAAAAACGGCCTTGAAAAAATAGCTTCCTGGTTGATTTGGAAAAAGGTGTTGGCCATCCTCAGATGGAGACCTTAACCTTCGTAGACTGTCCTTTCCTCTAACCCACTCAGTTCTCAATGCAGTTTACCTTCTGATTCCGTGCTTGTGTAATAAGTATAGGTCCGAACTCTTGCATTAAAGTGTTTGTTAAAATTTTTTCTGGTATTTTTTGAAACTTGAAAGGTGTAATTTGGAGATTTTTGTAAAAATATTTTTGCTTTAAACTGCATTCACAACATTTTGCACATTGAGGCACTCATGTGGGGTCTGTAGTCAGATGTGAGATTTATAGGTATAGTCCCATCAAGATTTAATTTCTATCAAAAATATTTCTTTGTAAAGCTGCTTCTCTGGTTTAGACTCGGCTGCTGTTAACAGAATGACTGAACTGCAAAACCAATTATTGTGTTATAGTCTGATTTTTATATTCGTGTCCAGTAAGCGCATATTGTCGATGGTACGAATCATGTGGAGGGATGTGTTGAGATCAAAAACTAAAAGCCGTATTAACACTGAACTTCTTCACTTTGTTCAAACAGATAGATCTTTAACCCATTGTACATGACGTTTTTGTATCGATTTAATAAAGGTTTCTTGACAATTTCAATTGGCAATAGATTGTTGTCAAGTCTGATACACGCTATTGATTCCTTTGATTGGTGTCAATCAACAGAACATGAGATAAAGTGTCAGAACATCGAGGATGTGTTGAAGAGGAGGACTAGGCCACGTAGATATTGTAGTTTGTTATGATGACCAAAACTCTTAAAGGACTTATAAATTATTGGACCAATTGGATCATTCATGGAACAAGACGAATAAATGTAACGTATCAGTTTTCTACATAGTCTTAGTGACGTAAAGAAAACTTTGGTTAGTAATAAGTACTTATTCATATCATTTATGTTGAATGCTTCAGAGTTTGTTCAAGTTTGGTGGCTGGAATGTATTCAGTGGGGCAAAAATTTTTTTGTTTTGTGCCCTTCGTAATATTTCTGGAGAAAAGGGACATTTTTTAATTGTGGCCTTAATTGATCCGGTATCGTGACATCGGATTCTATTGTAATTGATTGGGCTGGCTAAAGCAGTACAACCTCCAGACGAAGAGGAATGTCAGACACGCCGCCCCAACAAATTTTAATGAACTGACAGGAATATAAAATCCCGACTATAGCCGAGAAAATCAATGTAGTGTGCTGAGATTAGGGTTGGGTTCAGGAATTTTTGTCTAGGGTCTAGGGTAAGGCACAGTCGTATTTTATGCTGCAAGACGTTATCGCAGAATAAACCTCTATGGTGTAATGTACGGGCAAGCTGTGTAAACAAACCTCTCTGGGGCAGATATTAAGATATTGCCTAGGGTTAAGGTTAGGGTTATATTGAAGGATGAATTCATTTTCTTAGGTGTCCTTTGTGCTGTTCTTTAAGTTCTGTGTATGTTGCCACCCCAAAATAAGTTAAAGGTGCATGTTCCAATCATCTTTGGGACCCCCCTCATTTACCCGGAAGTAGTATCGATTTTGATATCAGATGAAAAGCCGTATTTTTCTCATTGCCGTCCTGAAATTTGAGCCCTCAAATCCATTTCATTACCAAGATATAAACAAAAAAAACACAGAATTTTTGGTCAACCATCAACAGTATCAAATTTATGGTTAACCATTTAACAGTATTGAATAGGGCTTTGCAATGCGCATTATTTCTTCTACCATCAAAACCGCAAGTTTGTTTCCCACGGTACTTGATGGGGCATATATGCAAGTGCCAGGCTCTTATATCAAGTAGAGAACACAATAGACATAAATCGGAACAAGCACCTTTAAACTGGAGGACAACTGCTATAGATAAATCTGATGAACCAAGTGATGGTCAGAATTGGTCTGTAATTACTTGAGAGCATCCAAACTAAAACCTTTCCAATTTATATGTGCAATTCAAAATATGTGCTTAGTCTGTACATTAAACAAAATTCAAGAGGAATAGCCCCTAGCTGGATATGGCTGCCATCAGAGAGGTGTTGGAACATGCAAAACCAGATTGGTGTGTATTAGTAAAAACCTGGCGAGAAACCTCAGTTACCAAATATCACAACTATTCCAACGTAGACTTATGTGACCAAATCCTGTGTATATGTGGGATGACATGTTCTAATGTTATTGGCATAAGGCATCACCCGGTATTTATCGCCTGCTATTTTGTGAATAATCATGATCCGTCTCACCATCCACGTCATGTTTCCACTGAGGGTAAAAAGCCGTATCCTCACGCATGAGGTATTTTCGTCTGTAAGCGGCATTGTACCACGTGACGTCAGGATGCTTCAGGTAACTTGCAAGGAACTCTGGGTTTATCATTCATAAACAAACCAAGATGGACCGAAGAACCATTGCTGTACTTATCATTTTTGTCTTTTTTCCGGACAAATCTTCATTGTGCATTTCTCTCCAATGCCCGATGAGTGCCTGTATCATTATGGCCGTCAAGTTGTCTTCTTCAACCTTATCGTTGGCCGTTGGCCGTGGTTTAAATAGATTTCAAACTAGTATATAGATCTGAAGTTAGTTATTCGATTCAGAACATTTGTTATCCCTGCGTGGTATTCTCAAATAAAACCTTTTTGAACAAGACAAATTATACAAAATTAACATAGACCTAAAAGCAAATGAAAGCATTTTCCATATTTAGTATTATTTCGCTAACTGCTGAAACATACTGTTTTAGTATGTTGTTATTGAGCAAGCATCTTAAAGGCCGACTCAGAGATTTCCCGAGGAGGGCACCCTCATTTTTCAAACAAATTGTGTTTTTTTTGCATATACATAATGCTTGTCCATATACTAAACACTGTGTGAAATAGCTAAGCTCAAATGGAAGTCCTTCATATAGAAAATCACACCTTTGTTATAAAATTCCAGATGCGGACTTTTGTTATACACAGTATCCTATGTGGATAATACTAAACATACCTGTTTACCGCATGAAAAAGAAAAAAAAATTACGATTCACCCAGACTTCTGGATTGACCATTTTAGGTGACTATCTTTAGTTCCAATTGACTACTTTTAATTATTACACAAAAAATTTATATTTTGAAATCTCTGAATCAGCCTTTAACTACATCCAGGGCGAGCAACCGTGACCCATCAGCTCTCAATTTCTGGTCTATCTAGCAAATTCATGTGCGGCATGTTTCTACTGCAGTCGTGATCCGGTATTTTGAGACATCATCCACCTATTTAGGTGGATCCCGGATGAATCACAGTGAGTGGAAAAAAGGGAAGACATTGATGTAAATGTTGTGACCCGTCCTTTTCTACTGAAGACGTCACCCGGCATGAGCGGCATTTTCAATATTTACCGAAAATGACTGCTCAGTAGAAACATGCAGATTTATAATATTACCATAACCACTCGGGTATAAGCCCACCTTCGGGTATAAGCCCATCCCCAATTTTTAAAGAAAATACAGGCGCTAGCACTCACTCGGGCCGGGTATAAGCCCAGGTGGTAATTTTAACATTCAGGAAACAATGTGAGAATATAAATACAAAAAAAATACATTTTAAAACTATTCTATAGAGCCATCAAAGTAGGGTCCAATGCATTGAGATGGCTTGTTTGCTATAATTACTTTGAGGAATGTGATGGGAAAATTGAACTGTTTTGTTTAATATTCTAATATCTGCTACAACTAAAGTGTACATTAAATGGTATCTGGTGACTATATGCTCTTGAAATGATATTTTTTTGCAATTTTGTATCTGATATTTGCTCCCAAGTTCTAGCCCCTCCCCGGGTATAAGCCCACCCCTATTTTGAAGTAAAATCTTCCTCTTTGAGGGGTGGGCTTATACCCGAGTGCTTACGGTAGTATATATCACACCATAATAAAAAGAAGACATATTAAATGTCCTTGTGTAATCCTATTGATGGACTGAAGTATTAAGGAGTTCATCTGGGCTCTCAAACCTTTTCAAACAAATTTTGTAGCTTCGGGACTATATGTAATCTAATCTTATCCACTCCGACCAAGTTTGGGGATTTATGAAATTGAGTTATTGCCATCATTATGTGCACTATAAATGTAGCTTAGAGATATTGAAACCTTCATGTCCCTAGTTTTAGCCTTTCAAAGGACAAATTGCTTATGTGTATTAATCTTCTTATTTTTACATGTATCTCAGTCCTATTACTGACATTGGTCTGAATTGATGTGGAAGTGAGTGCCATCGCTTTTGTTGGTCCCCCGCCAACTTTAGTTGGCAAAGGGGGACTATAGAAATGCTCTGCGTCCGTGTGTGTGTGTGTGTGTCCCAAGCAATATCTCTGGATGTAAGCAAGTGTGGGTGTCCATCTTCGCAACATAGATGCATCTCAAGTAGGCGTTGGCTGGGATGTAAAGTGGGTCATGTTACTTAGGTCAAAGGTCAAATATGGTCAAAAATAGGGTCAAATTTGGTCAAAAATAGGATATATTGTTATAAGCCTTGTAAACACGATATCTTTTGATCTAAGCAAGTATGGGTGTCCATCTTCGCACCATAGATGTCACCCAGAGGGTGTATTGAGTCAATCCCACAATGCACAAGTTTTGGGAAATTTCACCTCAATAGGGTCATGTGATCCCACAAAAATCCTATTCTTAACACATAAAAATCCTGACTTTTATGCTCATTTTTTTTTTTTTTTTTTTTTTTTGTTATGGCTGTGATATACCAATATTGTCAGTGAATTGTACATAAAATACCGTTATTACCTTAAAGGTGCAACGAGAGATTTTGAGGCACCCAAATATTGTGTCATAATAGTAATTTCATATAGATTAGACACAATAGATTTCTTACCTTGTATTTTGCTACAGAAATGTCTTAAAAGAGAAAAAAAGGGTGATTTTGATTTGCTTATATTTCAATATAAAACATAGGCTGAATTTTGTATTTGCTCCTATATGAAATTAGAAATGTCACAATTTTTGTACCAAAGAAACATTTCCTCCAAACTTAAAGGGATTAGCAGTGATTTGCTATCTGAAACATGAAAAAATCATCAAAATTCACATTTTGATATTTTGTTACTGGCATGGATATGCGAACATACCTGCAAGTGGTTGGCTTGAAATCCGTGTATTAAGGCAAGACAGTGCTTTTTATATGATTCTGAATGTTCTTACGTGCGTATCAAAATTTCCGACTTGAAATCAAAAGAAGAGCCTTTCCCGTGGAATATCACAGATTTTCAACGTGATTATTTTGGGCATCATATCATACAGTTGCTTGACCTCAACACAAACATTATTGATCTTGTTCATTCTGTACTGGGTGTAAACCAACAATTAAGCTGTTTTATTGCAGATTTTTAGACGCCGTCGTGTATGTCTATTTGCGGGAGACTGTATGACAAATTTCCTCATATACTTCCATTTTTTCACTATTTTTGGTGATTTGTTCACCATTAAAGCATTTACATGGAATTGTTCACACTTATCCCTGATTTATAAATTAAAACATGGCATTTCCACATTTTTTATCTCTCGCATTATCAGCGCTGCTATCCCTTTAAATGGTTCTTTTTTCGATTTATGTGTAATTGTGTTCTCGACTTGTCTGAGAGATGCACTTGCACCTACACCCCATCAAGTACCGTGGGAAAGAAACTTGCGGTTTTGATGGAGAACTCAATAAGGCATTTGGCAAAGCCCTATTCATAACTAGTGCTAATTTGAATGGTTAACCACTAAAACGTCGTTTTTTGTGTTTAATCTTGGGAATGAAATGGAATTTGAGGGCTCAAATTTCAGGACGACAATGAGAACAATACGGCCTTATCATCAGATAGCAAAATCGATACTACTACTTCCGGGTAATCAAGGGGGGGGTCCCAAAGACGAGCGGAAAACAACGCACCTTTAAATCATGTTCAGATGGGATATTTTTGATGGAAAGCTTTACATTGGGGCAAAAATCATAATTTTCACATTTTTTTAGGGACACTGTTATTTGAAAATGCTTGTTGCATCTTTAACCAATACCTTCATCCTTCAGGATCATTTACACTTAACAGCATTATACTACTATAACCCAAATGTGACCCTAATGCTCCAGGAGCATAATTTATTGATAAAATCTCATTCACACATGCACACAAATATACACCACATGTATAGTGCATATTGGAACACACATTCTGGTGCAATAACACTAACCCCATCACTATGTAACCATAACCTGACTGTAATGCTCCACAAGCATTATCAGTTGACGACATCTCCATCATTCCCCATATCCTCACATAAGATGGAAAACAAAATGGAGGAAGCAATAAAGCGAGCATTTGTGTATCACTCCATAAAGCAGCCATCCACTTAAAATGCGGATTTGTCTTCAATATATTCACTCATCTCATGGGCATTGAACTCCTGCCTAAACACTCATGGTTACACAAGCATAACTAAGTCTGGTGCATTGATCTTTAGGCAAAGTTAATGTATCATGATATAGAAGTAAAATAAATGGCAGGACTCTTTCAGCAGCGGATTTGATATCATAGGTCGGGAGCATTTCACATATTTAATACTCCATTAGTAAGTGATATCTTTTGAAAAACAAAACAGACAGTAAGCTACAGTAAGTGTTGGGTGAAAGGTGGATGACACTGATGCGTAGTCATTTTGTAGACTTGGGATGGGGTAAGTTGATTAATTATGTGGGATTTCTGCTATAGTTCTGCCAATGAGAATACAGAATGTATTAGTTGTACTGTAAAATAGGTTAATTTTTTTGGCAAGTTATGAGTCAAGAAGACCATCTTTCACTTAAAGGAATACTAGTAACCAAATGCGAGGCTGTTGAATTCCCAGGTCTTGACAGGCATGTGTGGCAGTCAAGACCCCGTGTTTGCCCTATTCTGTAGTTCTTCAGGACCCCCCCATTCAAGTATGGTTCAGTTTAAGATCCCCTATTTTGTCACACAACTCACAAATTTTAGTTCATATGGCTAAAACAATTTCGGAAATAAAGCCAGTTCTATAGCTCCACAACCTCTAATTGGACACAAAAGTCAACTCCCAAGTCCATACAACTGGTAAAAAAAATCAGTTCCCAAAACCCTATTTTCAACATAAATTCAGTTCTCAATCTCAAGCCCCACATGTGCAAAGCACCTTGGTTAAATTGTTACCAGCAATTATTGTAAGCACATTGTATGATACTTGGTTTTGGCTAAATTCACTGAATCTTGAAAGCACTGTAATTACTGGTACTACTAGTTATGTATTTAGTCATCTAATGCAACATTTTTTCTTTTATAAAGAAACCATAGCTGGTGCCAACTTCTCTTTGGTTGTTATTTTGCCATATTTGGGATGTTTTAGTGGTCACATAAGTTTTGTAAGGAGTTCAACATGTAATTTATTTATTCAAATGCATTTTGTAAAAAGGCTAGGCCCCGGGGCTAGGCCTACATAATGGTGCAGCCATTATCAATTTTTGATAATTGACTTTGACTTTTGCCAGAGGTTTTCGCCCAAGTATGATTAAAATTACACTGATTGAAAATGCCAAGAAATATTACCGGACCATGATATCGCGATATGATTTTTGTCATGATATATTAAATGGTCGTGATGAACACCCCTGAATGAACTGTAAATAAGCCAAGCAGTCAGCTTGGTTGGTGATATTATGAAGCGAAATCATAAAACGAAAAATGGAGGCAAGCTTTTTCTTTCTTATTAGACATAAACTGCACTAAGTAAGCATGATCTACAATCCCACATTAACTTCCTTAGTTATAAGGGAGAAATTGGATATATGAAGTGCATTGAATCTAATAAAGTCATCAATCAAACTTATTTCTATTTAACCTGTCAAGATTTTAATATCAGAGCTTACTAAGAATTCCAATCCTGCAGAGCAATTTAATCTCAAAATAAAACACTCTAAAATAACACGTTTGTCACCTGTCATGGAGCAGTGTTTGTTTACAGTGTTTATGAACACTACATCTGTGAAACCAATTTCTGTGGCATCAGAATTTTAATTTAAAAATTTTTCTCATTCTACTCGTTTTTGGTATGGATGAAGAAGATAAAGAAAATTGTTTTTAGTTGGTTGTATCAATTCCCTTAGACATGAAGCAAGATGATCCTGTAATACCAGGGTGTCCAACCTTTTGACACACGGGCCGCATTGGTTGAATGCACAACTATTGCGGCCGCAAACAAGTAATCAGGGCTCTCAAGTTTGGTTTATGACGTGTCTACAAAAGTCTGGAAGCATAACCCATATCTATACACAATATTGGCCGAAAAAGGGACCCCGTACAATAGAACGAGACGCAGATTTGAGGTAAATTAACACAAATTTTGTCCATTTTTGTTGACCTTTTAAGCAATTTTGGAAAATTTTGGTTTCATTTGGGAGGAAATTGGACTAATTTTCCCCAAAATTTTTTGAAAATTTTGGATTCAGATTGTATTGATTTGGACTAATTTTCCAACAATGTTTAAAAAGTTTTCAGTTCAGCTTGAGGGAAATTGAACTAATTCAAATTACCTTTTTTAAAAAAATCTATTAAGATAGTTTATGCTTGTAATTTTTCTTGTAAGTACCGCAGGTTTAGACAACCCCTGCTGTAGTCCATTGGTTGCACTCTGAAGAGTTTGTTGAGTTGAACCTGCTACCAATAGGGCTATTGGTAATAGGCAACAGCATATACAATATTGAAGAGATTTTCCCACGCTTATGCCTCCCCACCCTTCTCTTCTTTTTCTTTTTCCTCTTCCTCCCCACCCTTCTCTTCTCACCCTTCCATTCTTAATTGCCAGCTATACCACCCACTGTTTGGTTTGGTTACTGTGGTGATCTTAACCCAGAGGGTGTTTTGATCAATCCCCACAATGCATTGTATGTGCTGTACCGCAACGCACTAAAACACATGTCAGTACTTCTAAGGATAATGTGGTTCAAGAAGTTTAAGAACCACAAGACATTTCCTGATCATTGCACAATTCCCATACAAGTGTAAGGTTTTTATATGTTAGAATAATTTTTTTGAAGTGAAATTTCCCCCAAACCAGTGCATTGTGGGATGGAGTCAAATACCCCTCTGATCTTCATAAATATAATACAAACACACATGTAACATATATATTTAATTTGATACATAAACAGATAAAGTTTGCAATTCAATAGTGAAGAGTTTTGATTAAAACTTTAATCTTAAGGAAACTTAGGGAATGACCATATCACCCAGGCTTGTTTTATTGCTTGGTGTGCTACTAGGGCATGCCCAGTGGTTTGTTTACTTCCCCCCCTCAACCATTTCATTGAAACTGCATTTACTACTGACGAGCCCATTACTTTTTCATATGTAACATTACTTGCACAATTCCCTGGTCTGTAATTCCAGTGCAAACTAGCAATGAAATGCATCCTCAATACCAGTGCTATTATTTCCTGTATCAGGGTACTTGATCATTCTAAGGTTATACCAGCAGATGGCATTAATTGAACTTGACATTGCTACAGTTTACCATCAATCACCACCACTCTTAGACTGTCAAGGTCTGAACAGTTTCTTTCCTGCTATAGGCCTGTCATTGCTAGCTCCTGTTTTTCCCTAATCCAGAGGCCGATTCCAATCATAGTTGTGATTTGACTTAGTCCGAGTCTAATGTGTCATTGTCCCTCTGTCCGGGTACAGTCAGAAGTCGTTTTTGCGTTAGCCGCCATCAGAGTGTAAATTGATTTAGAGATAAGAGCGTTTGAAATATTTGCGGTGGAATGAGTTTATTTTTGTGCGTAAATCTGTAGATGTACAATTAGGGCTGGTGGAGATAAGACTGTGTATATCTAAGTTTGAATCGTTTGCCCTTAAGATCTCTTGTTGTGTGGTCATCTAATATGGCCAACATCACTATGCGCGAGTAACATCTCAATTTCCCTGGCACATTTCAGTACCTTCCATTCGCACATGGATTTAGAAAATACACCCCCCTGGGGTGTTTTGGGTTGATAAATGATATGCAGATCACACAAGCTCAGTTCATGTCAATGTATGTATAAGTACAGCACAAAACGCCCACTGAACTGTGTCTTCGGTGGGGATAGGCATATTGTCTCCTAGTGATTGTTTTAGGGGCTCTCGGATGTGTTGAAAGCATTTAAATTGTTTTTCACAACATTTTCATATAAGCTTATGTGGGGGGGGGGGGGGTATTCGGGGGAGCAAAAGCGCCTTTCCAAAAAAATGTTTACTTTTACAATAAAATCAATGTTTTTTTCCTTGGTATGCTATGTTTGCAGTTACAGTAATTATATAAACCTTTGTGAAATACCCACTCTGGCCATGGCCCTGACTTTGTTTCTTAGAAGGTTTATTTGATAGAACTCATAATTATTGCATCTGATGTAAATCAAGTTCAATCAACTATTGATGTTATCACTTCGCTTTTCAACAAAGTGAAGGTGATTTGAAGAATATTGAATACTTTGATTGTAGTTTTAAGGTTATGTGACAAGTCAAAAATTATATTGCTTTTATAACAAGTTTTCTGTCTGTGGCTTGTGTAATATACAACTGACATGAATATTCCTATCTCACATTCCCTATCCCTCACCACCTAGCCCACCCACCTTTCCTTTCCTACCCCACCCTTCCTACTCTACCCCCTTCCGCTTTAACCACTCCGATCTCTTCCTACCCAACACACTCCCCCTCCCTCATCCCTCCCATGCCTGCTTTTCCCTCTCTCGCACCTTCCTTCCTTACACCCGCCCACCCACCCCCTCTCACTCACCTTCCACACGGTACACCTCCCATCCTTTAATACCACATTCCTACCTTCCTATGCTCTTCCACTCTTCCTATCCTCTCCCTTCCCACTTCCTCTCTTTCCTTCTCCCTCCTTTTTCCCCATCTTACCCACCAACCTCCCACCCACCCTGTGATGCAAGTTACAAAACTTGATGATCAGAACCTTAATTGTGGGCCTCCAGCTATACCTGGCAGACCCAACTTAGCAATCCTTTGCGTGTGTATGTATGCGGGTTTTTTGTTGTTTTGTAGGGATGTGTTGTGTCAAAAATTGTTAAGTTTTTTGTTAAAATTGACCTCAATGAAAAGTTTAACACTTCAATTGGAACCAAAACTTCTGTCATAGGTGCACAATTGGATCCCTCATATGTGGACGAGGGCAAAAGGTCATGTTGAAAGGTCAAAGGTAATGTGAGGTCAAGTAGAAAAAAGGGGCTAAAATGTAAAATTGATCTAAACTTGAAGTTCAATTGAACCAAACTTTTGTCATGGTGCACCATGCGATCCCTCAGATGTTGATGAGAATCAAAGGTCACGTGCCAGGGTCAAAGGTCATGGGATGCGGCCCACAGCTTATATTTTGATATAGCAGAGCGCGAAAGCCGAGAACCGCGAAATTCTAGTTCTTCAATTTCACCAAGTACTTCCAAATTATTCTTGATGACTGACTGCCAGAGGGGGGGATAGTGTAACATATTCCTGCTCTAATAAACCCTCTTGAAATAGAGATAATTTTTCCCATGACTATAATATATTGGAATCGGGCAAGAAAAGTACCATTTAAGTGAGTCAAAGAAGCCTTAGTTTTCAGTCAATTTTGATGTGGATTCCCAAAATGACCTGGGGTCTTTTGTGTTATAATATAGAAATATTCAAGGGGTAAAGGGTTAAATATTTAATATGAAGGTTACTGTAACAACGGAAATTTTCGTTGAGGGTTACATTTTCCTGAGAATTTCCCAAATAAGACTTCACCCGCAAAATAAATACATACGTGAAAATAAGCACTGTGATGGTCAATTGCATTTAGCACACACAAAAATGTTCCTCTTCTCCATTCGTGAAAAATCCTCTGCTTGTTGAAAAATATCCTGTTTTAAGTGTATGCAGAGAAAATAAGAGATTGAATATTGTTGTCTTACTACATGGATCAAACAAACTTCAGTTTGGAATGGAAGGAACGCGATAATTAGACAAATTGAAAACTGCAAAAACTCGAGATATGCAGTAATATACTGCTCGTAAAAAGTAATGGCAGTCGTTAATTATTTGGTGTGTGTAGTGACATTTCTTTTGGGACACTCTGTAATATGCTGGTAATGTACTGAGTACACAGGTACCCCAGTGTACAGCAAACTGCAGTAGCGTGGCCATTAGCACACATGGTAGCACAAAAATCAGATGTGGGATTGGTAACAGAAGAGTACACTCAAATGTGCAGTTCGGGAGCGGTATTGAGCTCAGGTCCATGATCACAAAACCTATAACACAGGTGTAAACCAGACAAATTGGCATGTCTGTCTGTTCGCTATGCTCACCACACTGCGTGCTGGGTAGCTGCTGGATGATTTGATGAGTGCATCATCCGTGATGCTATTTATGTTGGTAGTGGTGGTCGTGGAGATGTGAGTATTTTGTACATTTGAGAAAAAAAATAAGGTTCCAGTTTCTTAGTTCTAGAAGAAGCAAAAGGCAAACTTGGGATTAAATATCAACAAATTTTCAAGTAGGTGGAATTCCCTTGCCATGCTCTTTGTAGGCACTTTGGGGATCCCGCGCAGTTGACCGATGTGGCAGTATGTAATGTCGGGCCCATGGTAGTAGAGGTGGTTTCTTGTGATGTCTCAGTTCCACACACATACCTGACTACCGCTGACTTGTGCATTCATTCATGTCGGATGTGGTGATACGCTGCTTGAGGATGACAGTTGAAATGAAGCGGACCATGAACATTCATGTATGGACTACCATGCTTGAACGGATTACTATTGGGTGGAAATTATAATAGGCCTACCTCAACTGGGTTGGAGGACTCCTGCAATTGCTCATCAAGGTTGAGTGTAGTTTCTACTGTCATAAGTCAATATTACTGTTGGGAACAGGAAATTACAGAAGCCTTTCTTTGGGACAGATATAGATTCAATCTCATTACTGGATATATAAGCTTTTGGTGGAATCAAGGAGTAAGGAGTTTTTGTTGTCTTTTGGGAGAGTGCTTTGACGGAGCAAACTTTACAAGAGGAAACTGTAAGGCAGAACATTCAGAATTCCAAGAGGAGAGAAGAACTTTTCATCAGAAATTGAATTCTATGTATTGTCTTTTTGAGCACTGGCAATTTCTCAGGAACAATCATGAGTTATGATGAGGTAAGTTAATAGTATTTATTTAATAAGTGGAAATTTTTAAAGGGCTACATTTTGAAAGGCTCTTGGGAACATCACCATTTTTTTACAACCAATTATCAAGTGTCCACCATCTCTATATGATGTTATGTTATTGCTGTTTGATAATGAGTAACACCAAAAAAGGTTACTTAGGCGACGAAAAAAGAAAACCCTGCTTTAAGGGCGAGCGGACCTTTCGAGTAGGGTTGGTCGGTTGGGGCGAATTTTTTCTTTTTTTTTTTCTTTCTGGAGCTCAAAATTGGCCTAAAATAGCCCAAAAATCTGTAAAATCAAGAGAAAAAATGAAAATTTTTTCAAACAAATTTTCTAAAAAAATTTGCCAAAATTGATCAATTTTGGCTAAAAACAGGCTGATTTTACATGATTTTTGGAAAAACTAAAAAAAAAATCTGCAAAACTGAAAAATCAGGGTCGGTCGGGCCCGTAAAACAGGGTTTTTTTATTTTCATCGAATTATGGTAACAGTGATGTTTTCACAAATGATTTTTAATTTTTGCTCTTTAAATGTGATTGAAAATTTTGCTTAAAGCAGGCCATACTGTTATATTCACACTTGTGCCTGCTTGAAAATGACCATATCACAATATTTGACAATGATGACATTGATGGTGTAAATTTTGTTAAAAATTGGTTAGGTATTTGACCAAAATTGTCAAAAGGTATAGCCCAAAATGCATGTGGGATTTCTGCTTATGATGATAATATTAGTATGGGCCCCTTTGGGCTCTGAGAGTTGGAATGTCATGAGTCCCAAAAGTATCTTGGGCACAAGGCTTGTAAATGATTTCAAGCCAAAATAGTAGTAATAAAAACATACATTATAAAAAAAAAATATTTGTTTAATTTTCAAACTTAATTGTTGAAAACTCCTTTAGATCAACATGATTTGGTACCGGTAGCAGAATTCCCATATTTTTCACTGGGTTTTCAAAAGTGGACTACCTGTTTGTGTATAGCAGGTTAGTCATGGACATGCATGGGGAAGTTAATAAGCCTTGCACCTAGCGAAGAATTCCACCCATGAGTAATTCTATCAAAATAAGTGGTAAACATAATAATAGTATACCTTTTTTGGTCAAAATTATTGAAATTCCTAGGTACACTTAATTACGCGAGGTATTAGCATAAAATCGATACTATCTGGCTACTGCAAAATAATATTGGTCAATTCACTCAAATTGGCTAATTGTGAGGGACTTCAGATTACCGCTAACGTTTTTATCTTGATAGAATAACTCTCACCCCAAAACACTATCTGTTAAGTTTTGTACCAATGTTTCAATCTGTGAGAGCATCTGGAATGATTTAGACATGAAGACTGATATTTCAAGATGATAATGAAAAAAATAGGACCATTCACATGATATCAAAATCCAAACTAATTCCAGTTAAATCGGGTACCCAGTTCAGGCAATCGCGGAACACACACCTTTCACATGTATTTTACTTTTTTATGCCCAAAAATGTGTGTACTACAATTCCTTTGAAACCGAGCAAAATGTGCAATAACTGATTGCATAAAAAGGATGCATATGTGCTTGATAAGTTTTAAAAAACTCAATTTTGCAAGCATAATTTTCTTAACAGGGGCCATTGATGAAAATACATTCATGGACAAACAGTTTGGAATATACCTCAGAAAGACTACAAATATTCAAATGTCTATTTTGCTGATGGAAATTTTGATAGTTATATTGCTTTCGGTGTTAATACATACATAAGTAATAGAGTTGACAATGCATTGTTGACCTTATAGGTCTCGATACTGTTAGACCGAAGAGGTGGCAAAAATGCAAATTTTACAAAAATTGTGATTTTGAAGTTGCATGAGGGTTGTATGCGATATTTAGCGTCATCATATTGATAAGGCCAAAAATAAAAAAGTTTGACTTGGAAGAAATGTGAATAATGCAAATGTAAAATGTGCTGCTTTTTTTAAATGCTAATGCGAAATGCAGGATTAAAAAAAAATTAATTGCATTTTGTCCCACTTCCATTTTTACAGCCGATTTGCCATTTTCATTTTTTTTTCCTGAATTTAAAAGAAAATCTTTCAAGTGAACAAAAACCTTAAAAAAATGTGCTAAAAGACCAATTTTAAACACTGAATGCATGCGGTCTTCTGAGACAAACTTGTTTTTTTTCTTGGCCTAAACAGGCCTTAAAATGCTTGGTTGAGCTATGCTATTGCATATAAGTAAAATGTCAAATCCCCCTTCACACACACCCTGTCCCTAAAAAATATGAGTATGGGTAATGTTTGATGGTTCTTGTTGATTTTGCAAATAATAATATATAGATAATAATAATACAGTTGTACCACAAAGAAATCCACAAAACTACCTGTATTAATATTTTTTGTCAGTAGGGGGCATTTTTGTTGTTATCGACATTTGGCATATTGTGGCATAACTCATCGGTGGTGATGTATTTCAAATGCATGTTATGACCTTTGTTTTTCAACAAACAGATATTTCATATTCTTTACAACTGTTAAACTTAAATGCTGACATAATCTTGACCCATGGTTTTGTAATACACGATATCTGTTGAATTTGTATTCTTGCCTTCCCTGAAGTTTTGAGGGTGGGTGGATATTGTGTGCTGTACTCTCTAAATGTAAACAAGTGAAATTTTCAGAGTGGTTTTTACTTTAAAAGAGCAAATTCCTGCTCAAAGAGTGCAAATCACTCTAAAAAGGGATTTTCCACTCATTTAAGGAGTCAAATGAAGGACAACTCTTTTTGAGGAGGTAAACGAAGGCAGACACAGTCACTACCCTCATACTCCCCATTTCTCACCCCTCATACTCCCCTTTTCATACCCTCATCTTTGTCACTCCGCTCTCCATTCCCTCTATCATTCATGCTCACCCATTTACTACATTTTGCTCCCTATTTCCCACTCCTCATGTCCTCATTTCCTATCCCCTCCTCCTTTACCTATCCCCTCGAGCTCCATTCCTATCCCTCCTGGTCCCAATTCCCTATCCCCCTGGTCCCATTCCCTATCCCTCATGCTACCCATTCCTATCCCTTTAGGGTACCCTTGCTCCCTATCCATATCCTCCTGCTCCCTAATTTCCCTATCCCTCTACTCCTTCATTCCCTATCCAGCTATTCATTTCCTATCCTCATGCTTCCATTCCATTTCCCTCCTGCTGCCCCATTTCTACCCTTTTGCCTCCTATTTCCTACCCCTCCTGCTCCTCATTCCAAATCCCTCCTGCTCCTCATTCCCTACCCTACTGATAATTCCTTACCTCTCCTGACTAATTCTACCCACTATGCTATTCCGATCCCTCTTGATATCCCTTGTCCTTTATGCTCCCCCTTCACTTACCATCATGCCCCCATTCTTACCCATCATGCTCCACATTTCTACCCATCATACTCCCCCATTCTCTATCATCGTGTTCCTCGTGTTCATATTTCGGACCCTTCCACCCTTCCCAATTCCCCTTCCCCATTCCGTTTCCATCCCCATTACTCCCATTGCCATTCCTCCATTGCCATTCCTTAACCTTTTCCCTCCCCAATCATTGTGACAATTGCCTGAACCATAGCCCTACTCCTCCCTGTTCCCATTCCTATCCCTCCTTCCATCCTTATCCTTCTTCCCCTTCCCTACCAATCATGTTCCACACTTCTACCTGTCATACTCCCCATTCCCTATTCCTCGTGCTCACCTTCACTCCCCTTCCTATACCCTTTCCCTGTGCATCTGTCCCCATCTCTTTCCATTCTCCTCCCCTCCCTCCTTTCATTCTCCTTCCCCTTCTTTCCATTCTCCGCCCTCCCTCCTATTGCCTTGAGTATCCCATCAGTTTTCCTAATTTTTCTAAGAGATAGAAGCTGGTTAAGTAGGATGAGCCCACATAAAGCTTCAAATGGTGGTACTTCTTTGCTTTTCAAGTGTGTCCTTTGCTTGCTTACCATTTTAAGTCAGTTGGCCTAAGACGTCAGTTTTTCAATCAAGACAAACATAACACTTTTATTTTTCTGTTTACAAAATACGGGAAAAAGTTTACAGACCTCTGGCAATTCATACTCAGTTGAAAGCATAGTATTTGAAATTGAACATACCTAAAAATATGGATTCTTCATATAATTTTGATTAGCTGCTGAGAATGATTTGACTGACAAATTAATTTACTTTCAGAATTGCTGAATAAACCTCCAAGCAAAGCTTTGTGCTAGAATGATAACATGGGACAGTATTTAATTAAACAATTGTTAAGGCCAAACAAACAAATGGTTTTGTCTCAAAGCTGTACGCCGCCAGTTTGTAAATGTCGCCGAAAATTGAAAAAAGTTATGCTGAACTTTTTTAATTTTTTTTGAACTGACGATTTTCGTTGACGTAGTTGTCAGTAGACGATACTTACGGGCACCACGCGTGCGAAGTGAAAACACTCCCCCACCAAATAAATGGCAATATACTTCCGTTAAAGTGTTCAGGCTCGATAACGGGTGGAAAACTGGCACTAAAGTGGCTGTTTAGCGTCGCATATAGCAAACCAAATTGATGACCCCCCATGCATTAAATTACTTATTAAAGTTTATCGTGTGCAACCATTGATCTATGGATTCCTTGTCAAATCTTGCCGATTCGTTCAAAATCGGCGCATTCACACAGGTATAGTTTCTTGTATTTCAATGCGGCACGTTATTTACTAACTTGTGTGGTGTCAAGTCAATTGCACGTCGGTATATACATGTCTTCGGAAAGTAACGATTGATACAGTTATTCTCAGTTACAGGTGAATCTGCACTATAAAACCAAAAAATGGCCTTCATTCCACAAAACTGATACACAAAACTCTTAATGATATTGGCAATTGAAATCTTGTTTGGGGGAAATCCATGTGTGGATCTGAGGCAGGAAATCGCTTATGTTGATACTGCCATGACTGAGAATTGATACCATGGTGGATGTACAAGCACGGTTGAAAGTTGACGATCAGTGGGAGCATGCACATTGATATTTTAATTGCGTACACAAGAGTTGAAATTCAAAAAAACAAAAAATACCGCTACCGCATTACTTTTCAAGCCACTCATCAGCTTTGAGACAACTATTTTTTTTTTTTGGCCCTAATAGCATAGCTGTGGTTTCTATAGTTAACCCCGATGGAGACATTTTGAATGGAATTAAATTAGGCTTCCACAGATTGCACATAAAGGTCCTAGAGGTTAGCTTAAGTGTGACAGTTCATGTTAGCCTAAATATTACTGTCCTGTTAGAACAGGCTGATTTAAAGTGTGACTGCATTGATGCATTGACATATTTAGGCTTAAATAATGTAGTTTACCTGTTTAGCCTAAATATGACTGTCATGCAAACCGTGGTTGATTTAGTTGTAGCTGCATCTGATATTTTAATCATGTACAGTAGTGTCACGCTTTCATTCCATTTGAATTTTAAATTTTATATTTTTTGACAATGACGGTAGGCCTAGAATATGCATTGATGGAGGCAGCAACAACAGCAATGATACTTGATAAAAACAGGTAGAATATTCAAATAAACATATAAATGCAATGTTTTTTCATACCCATTTAAAGAGTCATTCATTCAGGCTTAACGTTTGACAAAAATTTTGGCAAAATTCAGACAAATACAATTGAGCAAGGTATACTGACTTTGGTATATGGATAGAGGCATATCGAAAAACCCTCATCTGAGTCAGCTTATTTCAAAGTGCTCAAGGAGCACAACAACTTGATGAAATCTCAAACAGTGTGATTCATGCCACACTTTGGTGAAGGAAAAGACTAGGCTGTTTTAGTAAAGTAATAATCATGACATCTACCAGATGTTTAGATCCAACTCTGATGCTTGTGAGATTGAGTGAATTACTCCTCCTCCACTTGAATTGGTCAGTTTAAGAATAACAAATTTTGGAAACCATTTACTTTAAATGAATTAAAACAAGGCATTGGCTTATTCTCAAGTGACAGGAGGAGATTTTTTAGGATTGAATTCTCCTCAAAATTCACTGATCGTTTTGATAATACCACCTACCTAGAAACGTTTGGAATGTTATTGTACAAACAGGTGAAAGAAAACGCAAGACATTGTTTTTGACTTAGCCTGCTATCGTATGTTACCCCACATAGAAAGACCCATGCTTTGACCTTTCTGTCGTTCACGACAGACACTACTAAATCATCATCTTCATTACTAAAGACGGCGTATTCGCTTATTCACTTCAGGTGTGATCTATACATTGGTAAGCATTCCAATGTAAAACCTAGGTTCAAGAAAATTGGGGCTCTTCTTTCTGGAAATCTTCTTCTGTCTCTTTAATCTTAAGTGGAAGACAACTAAAATAATTTCTATCGCCAGAAATTTCAGAAGCCATCAAACCTAGGATACGCATGCCTGACTGTTGGTCAGGCATCAGCTCACTTAACACTACATTGGTGGGGAATATCATATCGGTCAATTTCATTTGAATTTTGACCTTTATTGGATTGAAAAATGACATAATTATACCCTTCGCACCACCCTCTGCATAATGAGCTTTATCTGTTTACAGAAAAAGCATATGATACAATGTAGGTCAAGGGTTAATAATGTAATTATGCCAAAAACTGTCATATTTTTACTTATATGAAGCCCTCTCTGCCTGCACTCCTCTATCTCTATCTCGCCCTAGCTCCCTCCACAGCTGTTTGCCCCCATGCAATCGTCTTTTATTTTTTAGAGCACTTTTTAAGCATGCGACACAATGTTGACTAACTGATACAGTAGGGAAATAATGGCTATTATCTCGCCATAAACAAAAAATCCCTTGCGGAATCTGCCATATAGGCCGCAATGTCCATGATTTTAATGTTATAGCGCCCTCTATATTGCCCATTCTCCATAGAGAGCATGTTAACTAGATTTTTAAGAAAAATCATATTTGCCCGCAATTAAATTTCTTGGTATTACTGTCAAAAGTGTGTGGTCGCTGCTGTTTATTTATTTTGTGTTTTAATACTGGTTTTGTTATAATAATGAAACTTCAATCAGTTGTGCTCTCTCTCCCTCTCCTCTCTCTCTTGGCTCTTCTCTCTCTCTCTTCCCCTTGCACTCTCCCCTCCCCGCCTGCCTCTCACCCCCTGCACTCCTCCGCCTCCCCCCCCTCATCTCCCCTACCCCCCTACCACCCCCTTCCCCTCATAACACCTCCTCAATCTTATATATGTATAAAAATAAGGGCATCAAGTCCTAAGCATTGTTTGAAAAATTGCCTGAGTGTACATAGTTTTGATTTCACCAGGTGTCGCTGAAACTGGCCCAATATGACAGTTTGAACAGGGATCCCTTTTCCAGGAAACACATTAGCCCTAGGCATATATCCCCAGCACTTCAGGTGAGCTCATTACCCTATACCAGCATACCTACATGCGCAGAACTAATCACGTCTACCAGCATCCCTTAAATTTCAGGATTATCATGCCAAAGGTTCCACCCTTATTCCTCTAAAGCTGCTCCTACCGCATGATGACCCAAGAGGACGAGTGTTCTTCCCACAATGCATTCTTCCAGTACAATTTTGCACTGGTTGTCACTGGTTACTCATCCCAATCTTGTGGGGAGAGCACTGGTGAAGGGTGCTTGAACTGTGGTGCAAATTCACCACAAAGCCCGGGTTCAAATCCCGTGTTTCAAATCCTGGTGGGGTCACTTGCTGAAATTTACTCGGGTGCTCAACTCTGGATCTAATCTTTATAAGCATCCGTCCTTTGGAGGGGACGTTCAGCTTTCGGTTCCCTGTGTACATGAGAGTCACAACTGTACATTACATCGCCGTCAGTGTCGACTAAAGTAAGGTGTAAACCCCTGACTGTTCCAATCCGCACCAGTCTATAAAAACGGGCGCATGTTTAGGAGCGACCATATCATGGATACACATGCGGCCCCGATCAGCTTACTCTCAGGTGAATAAATTCTGACACCACCAAAAGCCATTATTTTACCGATAACTTTGTGGATATGCAAAGAAGATAAGATCCCCAATCTTTTGCATTTAAGGAGAACCTGTAATCAAGATACCCTCGTCACACTAACGCTAGAAAAACATTATTGAACACATATGGGAGTGCTTTCCACATGGAGAAACATAATTATCCTACCATAAATGAATAAGCATTTTGTCTGACCATGCGATATTGAAATTCGCGCTACTGTATATGGATATGTATTTGGGTGTTTGGCGATAGAAATATAGGACGCACAGTAACGTCATGCATCTTCACACGTTTTCGTAATGTGTATTTCCTAGGGCCATGTATGACCTAAACGTGCCGGGTCGTATCGCATAATGCGTTATACACTAGCGGCGATTTTTTCAAATAGCACATGGTCAGCCTAGATGGTTTTAATTCAGTGCTAGGGTTATATAATTCCGTTTTTCTATGAAACCACTCGATATGTGATCAATAATGTTTAATATTATTCGTTGTACGGGTTCTCCTTTAATTACTTTCTGTCACTATAAACTCATGTGACAATCAGTGTAGGAATTGTATTAGATGAAATGCATTGTGGGAAGGACTCTTATTCCACCACTTGATGGACCCATTCTCTCACAAAACACATCATTATAAATTTGCTTGAGGGTTATATCTTCAAAGTTCAGTAGCCTATCTTATTGGACGATTTTCAAGGATGTCATATCAATATTTTTAAAAACCAACATGGGCTTATTACTTCAAGGTGCTAATGATCATGTTGAAAGAGGTGTTCTCAATTATCTCTGGAGGAATGGGCACAAGTCCAAAGATTGTTAGAGTTGAGAACTTTCTTGGTATGAGAAGTAAAAAGTCCTAGCAATGTTATTCCTCTTCTCCACAGAAAGTTGTAGCAGCATAGGGTTATACATAACTAACCTGGCCCCCGTAAAATCCTGGGTGGACTATTTGCTTGCATGCATCTGGAAACCTGCTTTAAAATGTCTGTAATGCACTAGTTATATTAAGAAAGTGGTGAAATTTTATGATTCACAATATTAGACTGGTATGTTTTCTCCAAGTAAATGGCAATTGGACATTAAATTTGAGGCAATTTACTCCGTGCTCAACAATTTGACATCGATTTGGCAAAATTATTGCTTTACTGGCATTTGCTCTCCAAAGTACAGTTACCCAATTTGCAAAGAACGAGGGTAAAAAGAGAACCGACACCAATTTACTTCAAATTTATAACAAGTACGCAAAGGCATGCACATAGCATATGCAAAACATTGATTTATTCCAATGCCAAATTCTTGGTAAAATGCCAAATTCTTGGTAAAATGCCAACAGCATTTGCTGAACATTATTCTTGGTTATTTACAATACAAATATATATATTTTTTAAAATCATTTAAAAAAAATTGAAATTTCTCTAATTAGGACTACTGTGTTTGGAAACTGATTATTTTAAAGAAGCAGTGATGTGGAACATCGGGGTGGAAGAACGGACAAAATAGTTTACATGAGCTCATTGAGATATTATGTCAGGCCATACTTCCCAATTTGCATGTATGTCAAGTTTGTCAATCAAATGTGACTGTGTAGTATGTGCAGGGTACTTTCGGACAATATTGACTAAAATGTCAAAAATCCATATTTTGATTCACCTGAGTAACTTTTCCGTTTTATAAGCTTTAATGATCACTTGATTGGGCCGCCCTTTGTTCTGCAACATCACATTACGTTTCATATGCCGCAACTGGTCGCCTTAATTCGGTCTGTCCATGACTATATTACTACCACCAGTGGCCGCCTGGTTGAACATTTGTCTAGTAAGTTATATACTGAAAAGGGTGTGCGAACTTTCTAAGCCAGCCCAAACTCGCCACAACATCTTCGCCCCCGTTTGTATCATTCAACTGTGACAAAACAAGCCCTTAAAGGTCCCATGGCCCGATCGCTAATAGCCTCGTCCCCAGAACCCCGGAATTTACCCGAAGTGGTCAACATTTTGGTATCAGAGGAAACTACTATTTTCCGCATTCACCATGTGAAATTTGAGCCAAAGATGTTTGGTTTGAAGTTAGATCAAAAAATGGTGACCCATTTTTTGGTCCCCCCCCCCCCGACCATAATTACATTTTACACAGTACTCTATGGGGCTTACAATCACGTGTTTTAGCTCTTTTGCATCAAACGGGTTTAAATAAATCGGCCTAAACTTTACAGATGGGGTTTTGAGTGAGGCCAATCTAATCAAGATGAAACTTCAATCTTTAAAAAAAATCGGGCCATCCCCCTTTAACTTCCAAGTGAGTAAAAAAGCAGGTAACCTCATTATAAGGCATACTAACAATACCTTCACATGATTCGAGACTATTATTTTGGTATTCTCTAGGATTGTTTACAGAAACTGGATCGTCTGGTCTGCTCTGGGTAGCAGATACCTTTGTCTGGTAACACCCTGCATTTCTCGTTTGAAGCTACAGCTACACGGCTCGTTAAAGTCGACAAGGAACCATTTTTCGGTGTGCTGTGAAAATAGGTATCCTACTATATTGTGTGTTGTGGCATTAATCTAATTTCACAACGGGTGGTATAAACAAAAGACTAAGACCTCTAAAACTAAGACCTAGTATAACTAAGACTAGTTAAAACTAAGTCCTAGTATAAAACTAAGACATAGTATACAACTAAGACCTAGTATAAAACTAAGACCTAGAAAACTAGACCTATAAAACAAAGACCCCACGGTTAGGTTATATTTTGGTGACCCCACTTTGTCTGCTCCCCATTGGATTTCAGCACCTTTACGTGAATAAAGTACCTATTAACATGTCACTTAATTCCGTAAAGGCTGCTGAAGTCGACTGGGAGCACACAAAGTGTTGTCACACAATATACAAACCCGGTCTTAGTTTTATAGGTCTTAGTTTTGTACTAGGTCTTAGTTTTATAGGTCTTAGTTTTATAGGTCTTAGTTTTATACTAGGTCTTAGTTTTATACTAGGTCTTAGTTTTATACTAGGTCTTAGTTTTATAGGTCTTAGTTTTATAGGTCTTAGTTTTATATTAGGTCTTAGTTTTATACTAGGTCTTAGTTTTATACTAGGTCTTAGTTTTATACTAGGTATTAGTTTTATAGGTCTTAGTTTTATACTAGGTCTTAGTTTTATAGGTCTTAGGTCTTTGTTTTATACACACCCGTCAACAAACTTTTTTTAGTGTTTACTCAAAAATTATTGAAACATTGTTTTGTGAACGGGAGTCATAAAACCAATTCCAGGCCCAAAAATAATGATATTATTGTTTTTTTTTTTTTTTTTTTGCAAGTCCATAATATTAAACAAGCTCATTGTTTACTCTTTTAGTGTTTTTATCCTTTCATTGCTTTTAAAGTTATATCATTTATATTGTGCTAATGCATGACCCCCTTGGAATATTTTCAGTTCACATTTCAAAACAGTTAAAGATGCAAAACTCCTACAAAATAATTTAGAAATATCAATATTGTTGAAAAATAAAAGCAGGAAATATTTTGTATTTGTTATTTTTTGGCATGCATTGGTTTTATGGTTCATATTACCACCCCTGATAATAAAATGGTTTGATTTTAAAAAACTAGAAAAACTTTTAATTGACACCTCGGATCCCAATACCAAACCTTTAATGCCCCATAAGAACGGCTTAAGAATCATTACTGTGTCTTGTAGGTGCTTTGGCTTGACCGTGTCTTTCAATAATAACATAGAATAAATTAAGACATGTCTCATTTCTGATGCCCATTTTGAGGTATGTTAGAGACACGTCTTCTAGTAAATTGCCTGTCCACTAGCAAGTCATGCGTTAATTAGGTATTGGACACAAAAGTAGGACATGCAGGAAAGACGTAGTCAGGGCCGTACGCAGGATTCATTTGGGGGGGTGCGGGACTTTAAAAAAGTGGACCTTTTTTTGAAAAAGTGGACCTTTTTTGGTAAAAGTGGACCTAACCCCCCTAAAATGGTCCTTTTTTGCACCTTTTGAACATTTTTTCACCAAAAAGTGGACTTTCGTGTCAAAATTTATCTAAATTTTGGGTCTTTTTATCAAAATTGTCAGCAAAAAGTGGACTTTTTGCCCCTTTTGTGGAATTTGGGGGGTGCGGCCGCTCCTCCGCACCACCCCCCCCCCCACTCGCGTACGGGCCTGGACGTAGTATTTATATTGTTATGTTTTGTATCATAGAAGACATTGTCTTAAGGGATACGAGGAGATTTTCTGAGGATACAAAATTTCACTTGAAGGGTTTATAACACCTGCTTTATTGGACAAACAAGTAGAAAAGAAAACAAAAGCCTAAGTGTTGAGCCTGCCTGCTAGCTTCTGTTTTTATATCGACCCTATAGAGAAACAGGCATGATTTAGGCCTAAAAAAGAAAATTGTTTGATTGGCGTAACATAGAAAAACAAATAGGGTAGGTAGGTCGGATTTTTAATATATGACACACATACAAAAACAAATGGCACATCTTCACTTTTTTCTGTAACACATCTTTTTATTTGTCATTTTGAATGTCCTGCAATACTAAATCGCGATACTAAATGAAAATATTTGTTTTACGTGGTTTTTAAAACTGTTTTTTTGCACACAAAAAAATAAAAATATTTAGGGTCGGCGGTAAAAATAGGGTCGGTCGGGTTACGCCAATCAAACAATTTTTTTTAGGCCTTACTGTCGTGCAAGAAAGAAAATACTAAATTATCATTTTATTGCATTAAAACAGCATTTTTGGCTGTTACTTTAGGTGTGATTTATTATATTGC